>VYZU01033307.1:51307-73985 GCA_013401355.1 Ceyx cyanopectus | reverse complement strand
AGCAAGCTGGAATCTTCCCATTCACTCTAAACACAGTGGAGAAAAAGATTCCCTTTTAGAAGAGGACAGGTGAAAGCCTCTAACTAATTTGTTTTTCTGAAATATTCTAAGGAGTAATTTTTTTCCCCTCCCAGTGTTTTTCAGAAACACTTTTTTTTTTTTCTTCTTGACATGTTTCTATTTCTAAAGACCATAGACTTTGCTTTAGACATGGGAGCAATTTCCTAACTATCGGATTCCTTGGTTATAGCAGTTTTCAAATGAAAGAATGTTTGTTCTTTCATACCCAGACCATTCCCTTTCAGGTTTTAAGTGCATGTCAGTCTAAACAGGACTAGAAACTTCAGTCTGAGGACAGAAGCAACAGATTACAAAGGACTGCCTTCCTGAAGCAGCTGGAACAAAGGGGGAGTTTGGGCTGCAGATTCTTGCATGACAGCATCTGTACCAAAGCCCGTGTACTAAACTGTCCTACCTCTGCTTCTGTGCAACCCCCCTCCTGTGCCCACCTATCACCCTGCTGAGAAGGCTACTTCCACCCTCAGAGCCCTAAAGACCAACCCTCCTCTTCATCCTCCAACTCTCATTTTACATGTGCATGGACATCCAGCAAAGTACCAGATCCAGACTGACAGCTAAAAGCATTGAATTTAGCATCTGTGGCGTTTAATAAGAAACGTGAGTGTTTCCAAGAGGCACAAGTTTTTGATTCTGATCTGAGAGTATTTTTACACTGCATTAACTGGTATTTTTCTCCTAATTGAAGTTGATTTAAGTGAGATCAGAGTCAGATCCAAGAGCTACAGGCTGAACTTCTCATCCGAAGCAGTTTGTAATGTAATTTTGTCCTTACTAACTGTTGATGGCTTGTCCTCATCCTGTTTTAACCTACAACCATCAGCTCCTTTAATGGAAGTGTCTATAAAGATCTTCTCTAAAATATGCTTTTCTAGCACACTTTTAATGTCTTTTCAATTAAATCCAGATGTGAAAAGCTTAAGGAACAGTTCTCAGGACTGAAAAAGATGACATAAATCTTGCAGCTGACAGAGATCCCACTGAGCTCAGTTGGTGAAAACACTGCTTAGCATTGTTCTAAACATACTGTATTTGCACAGCTAAGGACAGCAACTCCTCTGCTTCTTGCAGCTCATTTCTTTCTTTCAGAATATTCCCAAGGTTGTTCATGGCATGGACATATTTAGGATTCAACCTAAAATTGAAGAGAAAAAATGATGATGTACAGGACATACTACTATATGCAAATTGCTAGCTCTGCAGATGATGAAATTGAGTAGCTAAGCATTTTCATCCTGATAAACATGAAAGCAATTTTTTGGATAGTTGAAAAAGCAGTAAAATTCCCAATACCTTACAGCTTCCCTGTAGTATTTGATTGCAGCACTCTGANTTTAAACTATTTTATTTTAACAACAGTAGACTGCCTTATTTTGCCCCTCATGAACTGTAAGTGTGAGCTCAGCAAAAGTCACATCTTTCAAAGGGGCAGGAAATAACCCCTACATACAGCTTACATTAAAGAAAACTGCCCAATGCTAACTGCTTTAATACTTTCCTACCCTCCTGCTACTCAGTTATTTTTGAAATTCCAGACAGAGCAATGATTTTTATAGAGCTACATCCTCATGAGGCACCAGAAAGAAAAAAAAAAAAGGAAAAATACTCCAGGATAGAAGAAAAATTCATTTCTACCTGAAGATTGAGTCCATGTTCAGTAGTGACAGGAACTTAAGTAGAGATGCTAATATTAGTTTCTAACACAGTTTGTTGTCATGAATCACTGCACAGAAAGACATGAAACTAGAGACCCACATTAAAGGACAATCTTAGCTAGTCAAGTACATTAATAAGTGCTCAAATACAGGATCTGGAAAATAGCAGAGGCCTCACACGGAAAGCGAGAGGCTCCTAACCACATGCACAAGAGCTCTTGAAGATAAAATTCCTCTGGTTCTCAACTTGCTTTCTTTTTTCCACAATAGCCAGCCCTTCTCAGACCATTGCTCCTTCAGGGCTGAAGGCTGGTGCTTCATGACCACCACTCCAGAGATAGAAGGAATGCCCTTCCCTTGAAATGAGCCACTGCCTCCGTGAGGATCCCACTCTTGATTAGCTCAGGGAATGAGCTCAAATATCCTGTGCTTTGCTGCCAGGACCATCAGGCCAGCTCTGATTTATAGCTTTTTCTTTGCAGTTTTATGATACAAGAATGTTCACTTGTAATTACAACAGCATTTTGTTGGCTCCCTGCCTTCAGTTGGGTATGCACAACACCATATCATTCATTCCAGCCTTTTTATGTCGACTCAAAATTCAAGAAGAAAAGCATTTCAGAAGTATCACAAAGATGTTGCAGATCTTGCTGTTCCTCAAAGAGGGGACTTGTACATATTTGCTGGGGGATAGACAACTAGCTGGATAGGAACTTAGGAGACCTGGACAAAATTCTTCCACAGAAAAACACTAAACCAAGAAGCAAACCTTTTTATGATAATATAACCATTTTTAGAAAAGGGTTTCTAGGTCCAGGATGGACTCTTCAGTCAAAACATCCCAGTCAAACACCACGTGTAAGCACTGGGTTAAAAACTCTACTTGGTGTGGCACATTCATATACTTCTTGTTGGTTCTTCTGTGCGAAAAAAAATGCAAGTTCATTTCAAAGTGAATGAAAATACTTGAGTTCTTTATGTGTTTTGTGGGTTAAAAAAAAACTCAAATCAATTTCATTCAAAAGACAGCAAGTGCCACTGATCTGCTGTGTGACCCTGGAGAATCACTTTAGCTCAGTATTTTTCAGACACAGACTCAGTTCCTGACTCGGAGAGCATCAAGCAACACATTTCCATCACTGGTGGTGTAAATTTGATGTTGTCATTTTCAGGAGAGGCAGATACTTCTTCAGAGGAAATTCCAGATATTTTAGGTACAGTTTCATAGTTAAGCATCAAACAACTTCCAAGTCTTTTAAACAAAGAATACTTCTGTGCCAGCTTAATTTATAGAGCCACATAAAGTCGCATTTGAAGTGGTAGTGATTAAGAAGAAATCCTAAGCTTAGATTTTTCTCCTAAATGAGAAAGGTTTAAAGCAAATAAACTGCATCTAGGGTTTTAGTTGGGAGCTGAAATAAANCAGGATTGCAGCTCTTGCACCAGCCCAGGGGCTGCTTCTGGAAAATGCTGGCTGTCTTGGGCTTGCTGTTATCAGCTGGGAGATAACTGCAAAGGGAGACTGAATTTCTGCCCTCTCTCCTTTACCTCCTCCATAACCACGTTAGCAGATGAGATTGGGATTTCATTACTGAATACTCCCCAGATAGGCTATTAATTAAAAATTCTCACCGATCTGATGGGAAGCTGGGCATTCCTAGTAGCTGATTACCACTTCTGGGCAAGGACTGTTTGTGCAGCTATCAATCTGGGGGTTATTTTGCTGTAATCACTTGTACACAGCATTAATAAAAAAATAAATATTTAAACTATTTTATTTTAACAACAGTAGACTGCCTTATTTTGCCCCTCATGAACTGTAAGTGTGAGCTCAGCAAAAGTCACATCTTTCAAAGGGGCAGGAAATAACCCCTACATACAGCTTACATTAAAGAAAACTGCCCAATGCTAACTGCTTTAATACTTTCCTACCCTCCTGCTACTCAGTTATTTTTGAAATTCCAGACAGAGCAATGATTTTTATAGAGCTACATCCTCATGAGGCACCAGAAAGAAAAAAAAAAAAGGAAAAATACTCCAGGATAGAAGAAAAATTCATTTCTACCTGAAGATTGAGTCCATGTTCAGTAGTGACAGGAACTTAAGTAGAGATGCTAATATTAGTTTCTAACACAGTTTGTTGTCATGAATCACTGCACAGAAAGACATGAAACTAGAGACCCACATTAAAGGACAATCTTAGCTAGTCAAGTACATTAATAAGTGCTCAAATACAGGATCTGGAAAATAGCAGAGGCCTCACACGGAAAGCGAGAGGCTCCTAACCACATGCACAAGAGCTCTTGAAGATAAAATTCCTCTGGTTCTCAACTTGCTTTCTTTTTTCCACAATAGCCAGCCCTTCTCAGACCATTGCTCCTTCAGGGCTGAAGGCTGGTGCTTCATGACCACCACTCCAGAGATAGAAGGAATGCCCTTCCCTTGAAATGAGCCACTGCCTCCGTGAGGATCCCACTCTTGATTAGCTCAGGGAATGAGCTCAAATATCCTGTGCTTTGCTGCCAGGACCATCAGGCCAGCTCTGATTTATAGCTTTTTCTTTGCAGTTTTATGATACAAGAATGTTCACTTGTAATTACAACAGCATTTTGTTGGCTCCCTGCCTTCAGTTGGGTATGCACAACACCATATCATTCATTCCAGCCTTTTTATGTCGACTCAAAATTCAAGAAGAAAAGCATTTCAGAAGTATCACAAAGATGTTGCAGATCTTGCTGTTCCTCAAAGAGGGGACTTGTACATATTTGCTGGGGGATAGACAACTAGCTGGATAGGAACTTAGGAGACCTGGACAAAATTCTTCCACAGAAAAACACTAAACCAAGAAGCAAACCTTTTTATGATAATATAACCATTTTTAGAAAAGGGTTTCTAGGTCCAGGATGGACTCTTCAGTCAAAACATCCCAGTCAAACACCACGTGTAAGCACTGGGTTAAAAACTCTACTTGGTGTGGCACATTCATATACTTCTTGTTGGTTCTTCTGTGCGAAAAAAAATGCAAGTTCATTTCAAAGTGAATGAAAATACTTGAGTTCTTTATGTGTTTTGTGGGTTAAAAAAAAACTCAAATCAATTTCATTCAAAAGACAGCAAGTGCCACTGATCTGCTGTGTGACCCTGGAGAATCACTTTAGCTCAGTATTTTTCAGACACAGACTCAGTTCCTGACTCGGAGAGCATCAAGCAACACATTTCCATCACTGGTGGTGTAAATTTGATGTTGTCATTTTCAGGAGAGGCAGATACTTCTTCAGAGGAAATTCCAGATATTTTAGGTACAGTTTCATAGTTAAGCATCAAACAACTTCCAAGTCTTTTAAACAAAGAATACTTCTGTGCCAGCTTAATTTATAGAGCCACATAAAGTCGCATTTGAAGTGGTAGTGATTAAGAAGAAATCCTAAGCTTAGATTTTTCTCCTAAATGAGAAAGGTTTAAAGCAAATAAACTGCATCTAGGGTTTTAGTTGGGAGCTGAAATAAAGGGCACATTTGTTCCTGGTCACTGAATTTTTAACCTGGGTCTGTTGCTCCTGCTGTTAAGCTACTATGCATTCCTCACTAGGCTCATCCAGCAATCCCAAATTGCAGTGTTTGGAATTAGAGGTGAACTGCAGAATTAAACCACTTCTTGGGAAGAGCTAGTATACAGCAAGTGACACATATTCTGACAGAAGGCAGTAGCCAAAAGGGTTAATCTGTGAAAGAAGTCCTCTTTAAAAAGGCTTTACATTACAAGGAGACATTTCAATTTACCACGTGGATCTGTCAGGAGGACAATATCTGGAAAACCTGGAAGCTGCTGCTGAATCTGGTGGGTAAAATGCAAGCTGTACTTGGTCTAGTCCCTTAATACATGAAAGGGGAGGCTGAGCCTTAATGCTTGAGTATGAGAATACCTTTCAAGTGTCCCAAAGTTTGCATTTATTATAGTGCAAGGAGGAAAGAAAACACCCTGGTTTTCTAGCAACAAAGCAAAGCTATACTATTTCTCTCCCCTGTATCCATTTTCAAGTTTATATTCAGATTTTTTAAATTGTATTTATTTATTTTTAAGCTAAAATATTTTAACCTGCCTTTTTGCAATACAGGAGCAGTACCATGACTTCATTGGTTCTCCTTTTACCTCAAAAACCTTTGAGGGTACTTGGGTATTGCCTGAAGGTGAAATAAAACCTAATCAATCTTCATTGACTCATGACTCCAGTGATCAATTAAAAGACAGCATTGCAGAAAACTCTCATCATACACATTTTCCCCCTGCCAAGTTCATTGCTGCTGTTTTACACAGAAACTGAACCACTTCTTTAGCCAATCCATGTTGATGTGAAGGATCAGTCCTCACTTACAATCAGTATCAGCTACCTTCCTATTCATTTTGTGAAGTGGCAGGTGTAGTAATTTTTATTGGTTTATTTTATATTTTCTACTGCTTGCTGCTTCCCTTTTTAATGGAAAGGCCAAATCTATATCCTCTTATTCAGCTTCTACTGCCATTTATATGTTGATTTAAGGAACTGGCCATGTGCAGTCATTATCTACTTCTGGTTGCTACTGCAACACAGGTAGAAAGAGTAAAAGAAGAGTACTAATAATGTGAATAATGTGGGTGCTTTCAGGCATCTCCATGAATGCTGTCCTACATGCTTCTCTGGTAAGAATGGTATGGTGTAGCTCAAAAAGTGCTTTAAGAGAGACATTAACAAGCAGGAACAGGATTCCTTCAAGAATTCTGACTTATTAAATTCAGGAACCTCTCCAACTGGCAGCTCAGCAATGCCAACAATCCTTGACTGATTAGCTGAGCTCTGCAACTATGGACCTGCTTTTCCTCCCTTTACAGTCACAGGCAAAAATATAGATAAATGTCCAACAACTTTACTGAACAACTGGCTCTTAGTCTGGAAGATCTGCTAACGGCTATTTCATCATTTCATCCTAGCACCTATTATTAAAACCCATTAACCACAGCTGTCAAAAAGAGCATATTCAAAATATTGCTAGTTACAAAATAACCAGAGTTAAATTCAATAGAGAATTCGGCTGCTTACAAAGCAGGTGCTGGAAGAGCAAAGTGTTAAACACAACATACTGGCATAAAATCAAAGGTCTAAAGTTAAGTGCTCTTTTTTTCTGTTTTGTTTTGTTTGGTTTTGGTTTAATTCGGTGTTAAAAGGTCAGAGATTTTTCTGCAGAATGACCCAAGAAAGCTACATGCTGAGTATGGAGAACTCAGAACTGCTGCAGAACTCAACATTCATGGGTACAAAGAAAAGATGACTCCATAGTTTAATGATCACAGCAATTGCTGAGCTATCCTGAGGATCATCCCATGCTTTCTAGATGCTTCCTGTTCTTGAGCTAATTGATGCTTTAACACTAAATTAAGTGGTGAAAGCAGGAACTGCAACCAGCCCTTTGGCATTTCCGTGGCTACTTTCATCAGTAGGATGCAATGACATTCACACTCCCCCGTGCAATCCTGAGTGGTTGAATTTTTCTTTAAACAGTGGCCCTGGTGATCTGGGGGAAGGCAGACAAATAGCTGCACTTGCCTTTAGGAAGCCTTCTGTGACATAGCACTATGAAAACCTTAAGGCTGTGGAAGGAGCAGAGTCCAAGTTTACATTTCCTGAGTCAGTGCAAAGCAACTGCTCCAACCACAGCTGAGAAGAAAAGCCTTCAGAATACCGGTCTAATTTTTCTCCCCATAGGAGGTATACTAATTAATATACAGCTCTATAACCATCATGTAGCATAATAACCATCCTTCACTACTCCAGCTCTCTTTATGCAAAGGATTCCTACAAGCCTGCTCATGTATGCAACCCCTATGAGAGGGTTTCCAGGATCAGGCTAAAAGCAGTTTTATTCTGCTATGAGAGACTAAAATGAAGTTACTTAAAATCAACATATTCCCCATAAAAGCAGTATGCTTTATATGTAACTTAAATGACAGCAGAGACTAGAGCATTATGTCCAGTCTGGGTTAGCTCTAAGAATTTAATACTTTTAGCTGCCACACAAACAATACAACCATAGCATGAAGCACTAGATTTTTAAGGCTGCTACCAGAAGCAGAGAAAATACACTCATAACTGTGCATATTGTACAATAATATGCTTTAAGCACGAAAAAAGACCTAATTGAAACCATGCCTGTGATAACTGCATGTTATCATGTTACAATAAAGAGGAGAGCAGACTTATTCCTCCCTTCACAATGGAATCAGTATAAACAAATCATATAATGTTGGACACCAAACTCCCGAAACAAAGAAACCTAGAAAAATCTCTTAAAACCACCCACAGACTCACATGCTGGCCTGTGATTATAAAACTGGAGAAGATCATCCCAACTGCCATGTAAACCAATGTCAGTCTGCAAATGATAGTAGTGCTCTAACAAAAAATAAAGCAAGTCCCAGCAGCAGCAATTGGTAAGGAACACTTTCATGTTGTCATAAATGGAATACTTTTAAAGAAGAGAAAGAAGTTTATCCCCACTCCTTTTGTCCTCAGTATTTGTTATGCAGGAATATTCACCCTCCTTCTTAGAAAGGTATCTGCCAAACAGCATCTCTCTCTCTCCTATGGAAAGGGGAGATGTACACAAAAAGAGAAAATCAAATGATGAAAAGCTTTCACTTCCTTCAGGAAAATACAGTGTTTCTGTCCCATATTTTTACCTCCAAACTGTAGCTTTTCCTCCTTGCCTGGCAGCCAGAAACAAATTATTCTAGATCTGAAAAAAAACCCCATCTGCCTGCGTAGAAGAGATGTGAAAGAGTCTGGCCAGTTCTCTACAGATATCACCCTGAAAGTGCAAACCCTCTGTGGACTCCTGTGAGGCTTCAGGGAATGCAGGACATAAGCAGTGGGCTAAACACATTATCCTGAGGTGAGCTCTGTGATCTACCCAGTCTGGGGCCCATTTCTACACAATTGAAGATCCTGTAAAACCAAAAAAAGGTTCCACTCAAGAAGTTAATGACACAAGCACATTCCCTGTCACAAGTGCTGTGAAAAGCAATGGCATTTCTTTCTTTCTAGCTGTGCTATAAAGGAATCTGATTATTGAAACATATTTAGTAAAGAAACTCACTTCATTAAAATCACTCCTGCAAATTGGCTAATATTGTATATTTCCCTAACATTAATCTCATTCTTGTCTTTAAGCCACAAGTGACCAAACTGCAACTTGGTATCAACCATGGGTGTTAATCAGATAAAACAAAATAAGCAGTAATGAACTGACAAAGCTTGTTCAGTAAGGGTGCAACAATTAACACAACAGTGGAAAAAAAAATCTCTACAGATAAACAAAATAAATGAAGAATGGTAGCTGATATAATCTCAGAAATCATGGAGACAAAAAAGCTCTAACCACTATTACACTTAACAGACTGTGAAAAAAAACTTCAGTAAGAAGCTGGCAAAAAACAATATTACACATTGTGATAAAACGATCACATTGTGACTATCAAGCAAGTGTCTTCTGCAGTATTTACATAAAAATTGTTCCCTCATACAGTCATGTTGTGCTTCTTACAGTGCTGTGTTGATAGCATTTGACTGTTTCTAGGTGGTATTTGCAGGCTCATGCCTGGCTAAAAGCTGTTACCAGCAGATGCATGTTAACAACACACTTGGACATCAGCAGTGCTTTTCAGGAAACATAAGAAAAAAAGCTCCTCGTTGCTCTTCATGATCAACAGCCCTCCTGTGTTTCAACTACTGCAGGGATTTCATCAAAGCTGGTCATGTAAGAAAGAGTTCAAGTCAAATTTCCCCCCCCCATGATTTTCAAGATGCAATTTTAACTTGTAATATTTATAGTTCAATATAAATTATTATGAATTCTAAAGGTAAAACCACAAAAGAATGTACTTTTTAAGGTGCATGTTCCATCAAAATGTAATTCCCACCCTTTTACTGAGGTAAAGGCAGGAAGGAGTTTCCAGCACATGGTCAGAACTGTAAGCTGATATTTTCTGTATGGCCGTTTTAAGGCCACAAATGTACACTGCATATTTTAATAAACAACGTGATTAATTTGCTAATAATTTCTAAAAAAAAAAACCAACCAAACCCCTTCCCAACTCCTCCTTATAACAGCTGCAGTGACCCAGATGTCAGAAAGTCATGCTATGCAGGGGATGGGCAGACCCAGGCACGTGCAGACCCCGGCCAGCACATCGTGCCCGCTGGGGTTTGGCCATGGAAGAAGAGGGCAGGAGCATGTGCATGAATAATACGTGGAATTATTTCTCCTGTTGCTGTGCAGATGGCAAAGAACTTTCAGAGCTGGTTAGCTGAGTGGCAAATAGCAGCTCCAGCCCCACACTTCAGTCTCCCCATTGCACCACACTGTAACTACCTGGATTTTCTGGTTTGGCAACAGGATCAAGTCCTATCCTTGAAAAATCAAGTCCGTAAAGAATACATAGAATGTATTCTATTCAAAGAATATAATAGGATGCTGAATAACAGCTGAGAATGATTCAGGTTGGAAAAGACCCTTGGGATCATCACATCCAACCATTAACCCTACTCTACAAAGTTCACCCCTAAACCATGTCCCTTAAAAGCTTACCAAGTAGTTAGAGTTGATTGTTTCTGATGAACAGCAAAGTTTGGCAGGCAGAGGAGCTGTTTGGCTTGTGAAAAGATAACATTTTCTCTTGCTGTCCTGACAAAGGTCTTAATATGCTGCTAGACTAAACAGAGCAATCAACAAAACCCCTGATTTCTCCTGGGGGGGGAAAAAATAAGTGAGGGTTCTTCCTCATAAAGCACTGTGGAAGGTTCTGCCTGGTAGCATGAGAAACTCCAGCCCTCTGCTATGCCAGAGAAGCAGCAGCACGGGGCTCCCAGCCTCCTCTCAGGGTGATTAGTCTTTCTGTTGGTCATTCATGTTTTTCACCTCAGCAGTGAAACTGGTCACCAGGACCATCTCACCGTTGTGCTGCTGCAGTCTACAGGTCGGCCGAGCTGCCACAATCCCTGGGCATCCAAAGGGTTAAGCACAGGCTCTAATGGAAATGGAAGAAACCAACACAGAAGACAATTCAGCCGGTGGCATTGTTTGGTGTGGTCACTTAACTGCCAAATGAGTTGAAAGCACAAACTTCTCTGGAGCCCACCACTGCAGAAACCCCTGGTAGCATTCTGCTGGTTTGGGCAAGACCAAAGCGAGTAAAGGCAATTTGCAGCACACTTGAAAAACAAGCTATTTTTGAAACAAAGAAACAAAGTTCCTTTGTTCGGTTTTAACACATTTCTTGACTTGTGCTGCCCACTTCTCCCTTTCCCATTCCCAAGGAAGGTTCCATTAATCATCCCTCTAATGGAAACACTTGTCTGACCACTGAGCAGTGGACGCAGGCATAAACTTGGGCATGCACTGAACAAGAAGCC
Source organism: Ceyx cyanopectus (assembly GCA_013401355.1). Classification (NCBI taxonomy): domain Eukaryota; kingdom Metazoa; phylum Chordata; class Aves; order Coraciiformes; family Alcedinidae; genus Ceyx; species Ceyx cyanopectus. The sequence goes on along the minus strand of VYZU01033307.1, from coordinate 62,810 downwards.
CAAGGGAAGCCTAGCTGAAAAGTTTGGGAAAGCAAGGATGCCTTTTTAAAATAAACTTTGGAGGGGTCAGCAGGACAGCAAGGGGTCAGCACCAGGCAGCCAGTGGGTGGATGGCACAGGAGAAAGACAACAACACTTGTCATTAATTATATCTGTTGGAATGCTACACATTTTCCCCCCCAAGTGGTAGTACTCCAGACATCCAAGCACAACCTCTCCCACGTCCTACTCGACCCCAGGCAGGGCACATGCCAAGAAGCTTTCATACACTAGAAGCCAAGAAGTAGCTAATACAAGCAGAGGTTAAAGAATTTAAATTGTCCCTCCACTTTAATTTCTTTTTTTTTTTTTTTCCCTGTTGTTTAAAGCCATCCTCTCACTGTCTCCTGTACCAATGAAATAGACATTCTCTCAGAGCTAAATATGGCCAGATTTCTGTGGCCAGCCTCATGCTAACAAAACTCTTTTTTTCTGGAGAGGAGTAACTACTGGGAACTGGACTGCTAAGAACAAGAACTCCACTCCTAAAATTGACCCTGCAGGATCCCAATACCAGGTACCACTTACCCAGGGGTGGATGTATCCGACCTGCAAAGGTGTTTTCTCCTATAAACATTCTTGGCAAAACGCCTGGGATGCCAGAGTGCATCACTGCAAATGATGCTCTTGCAAAACTTTTATAGAGTTAGTTGTTTCATAACCAGTGCTATCTTTTATTTTAATAAAATTCCCTATAAACTGTTGATTGGAGATGAAATGGATGGATTCTCACTTATCCCTGAACTTACCAAGGACGTAGTCAAAGTTGATTATCTATTGTGAGACATATAGCTGGGGGGAATCAACCTCTGGAAATGCTCCTCTCTGTACTTTCACTGCAGAAGAACCCATAAAACCAGCTCCACCTAGAAGCACTGTATGCATATGAAAGGCATGCAAGATGTTTCAGTGACAAGGTAGTTTATGAGGAAGCTTTGAGTATTAGAACTCCAGCATAGTCATTATAAATCAGAGCAGTTATTAGCTAAGATGATAGATATTAGATATTACCTAAGTTGTGAATATTTCTGCCCATTTCTGCCAAGTGGCCTGAGGTGTCTTCAAATGAGCTTGTGGGGTTCTTTAGTGGCTATGGAGCACAAATGCAGAATCAGGGGGGGAGGTGGGAGGATCGTGCTGGAGGATGGCAGGGTGTTCCCTGTGCACTGCAGAGCTCTGCTTTGCACTAACAGAACTAGACAGAAATAATCTGAGTGAGCTCGATCTGGATATGCTAAGCTTTCCTAATGAGTTCTGAATATTAATTAGGGAAGAAAAGCAAAGCAAAGGCTGTACTGGGGCCACTGAAAAACACTGTTACTCTGTGGTTTAAGGAGAAATTCCCCTACAATGCAGGGAAACCCCCTGCAGTAGAAAATAATCTATCTTTCTATAGAGAAGAAGGAGATCTTTAGAAAGAGAGATATCCTCTGGTGGATAAAAAAAATCAGTCTGTGGCAGTGTTTTCATTTGAATTATGCATCCAACAGGGAATATTCCAACTAAGTGTTACTGTCTGCCCGTTCAAGATCCAAGATGCACTTTGAGCACATAGCTTCAGAACCCAAGTTAACTCACCAAATGTTTTTGAGAGCTCTAATTTAACCTTTTCTCTGTAGTTTTCAAGCTTTCATATAGTCCTAACACATGAGCAAAAATAGGCTCACTCAACAAACAGAAAAATATCATGGAAGGAAACATATGCTGTAGTAAGGCACAGTATCCACAGGAAAGTATTCATCAGTTTTTACTGGGGAAAAAATAAAATAAAAACTACCCAATGCTTAAAAAGTCAAAGCAGTAAAAAAGTAACTTCTTGATTAAGAACTCCAGAGTTTGATTAAGAACCCCAGCTTTTGGCACTCAGAAGCCCATTCTTCAACCTCAGCATTGAAGGAGGGAGGTAAGAATAGAGACTAAGTTACACAGAATTTGAAAAGGAACCCTTCCTGCCTTCCTCTCAGAACACAACAGCAAAGAAGCCATAGAACAGTCCTGGTCATGTTGATGTTGGCACCAAACTGGGCACACAAGGAAGTGTTTGCCTCCTCGTGCATTGATTTTCCTGGTCTGTGTTACTTGGACCAGTGATGGAAGCTATAGGAGCATGAGATTTTTGTTCCCTAGTTACAAACCACATAGATTCATCATTTCATAAACCAGCAGGGAACTTGAGTTGGTCTGGTCTGTCCTCCTGCATATCCTCCTGTGACAGTGCTGTCCTTGTGTCTTCACCAGGGAACTCCTACCCTGATCCACAGAACGTTAGAGACACTTAGCAGCTTCTTTCCATGGGCAAGCATTTTTCTTCTCGAAACTGCAGTGACATCTGAATTTTCATAGCTTCAGATTTCTTCTATAGGTTTGTACTATGTCCTTCTCAGGTGGATTAAAGAGTTCCTTAGGAATTAATTTTTTCCTCCACGACTACTTTGACAGAGTCAAGTCAGTTCCCAGTTGTTTGTTGTTTTTTTTTTCATTTAGACTTTACACCAGCTTTCAAGTCTCTCACCAGAAGCTATTTCCCCCTTCTTCCACCAGGACATATTTTTTTGTTGCTGTTTTCTGAACTTACCTCAGTGTTTCCATATCCTCTTTAAAATGTTGGCATCAGAACGATGAATTCTTCCAGCATCAGCTTGGTCATGACCATATAGAAGGATACACCTTGTAATACTATTACCTGTGACTTTTATGGTCAAGGAGTGTAAAGGGGGACACTTCTTTAGTTGCCCATCTTGTGTGGCCCGTGACCAGCTGCTTAATTTGGGCTACAATTCTCTGTTCTGCCCCCATGGCTTTGATCCCTTGTTCCTTGATGAATAACTGTGCAGTGACTAGATGATCTTCTAGGTCCCTTCCAGCCCCTAATATCTGTGATTCTGTGATTCTGTCAGGATGAACTTGGGTGGATCAGCTAGGATCAACATGCTGTGTTCTGCAGCTGAGCACCATTCAACACTCTGCTGGGCTCTGTGCTACCAGTAAGCGCTACCGAGAGGTGATTTCACTCTTACTTCCAGACCACTGATTAACATACTGCATAGGACTCAAGGCTGAAAATGAAAATGGAATTTTGAGGTGTCTGATTCTGTAGAGTGTAGAGGAGTCTATTGTGTACTTGAACAGTTTTCTTGGGATAACTTAGGAAATGCTATATAGGTCATAAAAATAAAAAGTCAGGTCATGTTTTCTGCCCTAGCCTACAGTTTTTTAAGCTAATGATGGGACTGAAATGGAGATATTTATATGTGCCAAGAGACACTGCAGATCAAGCTATCTGATATCTGAGTACATGGACCTCCCTTTTTGAATCAAGCACACAGCACACTCAAAATCCATGGCCTTCTCACACTTCTTTAATAGATTAGCTCAATGAATATATAGGAGATCAAAGTCTTGAACTCTACGCAATTAGTCTGATGCATTCACAACAGATTTAACAACAGATAAAAGAAAAGAAAAAAAGGGGATAGCTAGTCCACACCTTTGTTATAACATGAGTCAGAAACAGAGAAGGCCTTGACCCTGTGCAAGGAAGAGATGAAACAGTGGTGTGTTATCAACATTGTTTTTCCAACAATTCTAAACTGTACCATCACACAAGCTGCTATGAAGAAAATTAACTCCATCTCAGCCAGACCCAATATACAACAACAGAGCAGTAAGAGGTGCTGAGTTCAGACTGAAGACAAGTGCTCAGTTTGCCAATAGAACTGCTCTTGCCCAAGGGACTGCTGACCTTGTTTGGCTATAGAAAGGTGTAAACAGCTGTATATCCTGAATTCTATAATAAGCAGATTGTTATAACTGACATTTATGAATGCCTGTCTGCTCTAAACAATACTGTTTCTTCTAAGAAAAAAAAAAAAAAGATAACTCTATAATAAATGAAGAAATGATAGGAATTATTCCACACAAAGCAAAGGCTTTCTTAAAAAATTACTTGTGCTCCACTGAACTTTTACTACCTTTCTGGTTTTTAATAGTTTTTTATATTAAACCAATTTTCCCTTATTGCCTTGCAGTCTTAAACTTCATGCTTTGCTTGCTTCAGTATTTGAAAATCAATTATTTCAAGGTATTAATGTTACCAAGAGATAATTGCACAACATACCCTAAAAATGATTGTTCAAAACATTCAAGCTGCTTGAAATTATTTAGAGTGGCCTTACTTAGATGTAAAAAACAATTACTAGCCTTACATCTTACTCTTTTATTAGCTTACCAGGTCATTTTAATTTCAAAATTCACATACTTATATACTACTTAGTGTATAGTGGCAGCCTGCACTGTCTCAGTGAGAGGATATTAAATATCCTGCACTCTGTTTCCATTTAGTGTAGAAAGGAATCTAGGGCCGCCACATCCAGAAATGGAATTATCAGAGAATATTGATTTCAACATTGAGAACTGGTCTGGCTTTGATGAAAAAAAAAATAACCGTGAAACAAAGTTAAAAAAAAAAAAAGTGTGTCATCTATTAATTTTGAATTAGTCTAGAAACACTAGACAAAATTAAGTTCTGAAAATTCAGGTTTCTGCATCATCCTCACTTGACTGTGATATTATTACTGGCCAAAAACACTTGGTTTTGTTCCCACAGCTTAGCTAAAAGTTTATTTGTTGATATCTGATCCCAGAAAAACCATTCTCTGAGTTGGGATGGGAAAACAGCTTAGACAGCCAACCTTCCTCTGGAAAGATTTTCTAAAGGCTCCATTGCTTGGTCAGACTTTTGTGTCTGGGCTCATAATCTGGCAAGACCAAAGCCATGAATCCCCAGAAGTTATTATTTTATATAAAGTGACCTCTTCTCAGGCTGTTATTCCAACCAGGGAGGTTGGCAAGAGGGATGAGGGCTATACCCATCTACAGTCTAATAGGCTCTTCCCACTAAGCTCCTGAAAGCTGAAACACTGTGGATTTTCTATCTTATAAATATCCAATTTAAGAAGACAAAAGAATCAAGTAATCCGGGAATTTAAGTGATACTGGATCCCATTATGAGCAGAAACCTTTGGACCTTCCTAACTTTCACTTTACATTTTCACTGAATTATTTCTTGCAGGGTTCAGCCTGTTGAACAATGGGTTTGGAAGCTTAGAGGAGGAAGGTTTGGACTCACTGGAATGATGAGACATGAACAACAACCAAGAGAATGACCACGGTCCACAGACCTTCAGAACATGTCCCTCACCTTGGTGGCTACTCTTGGGGTGCACAATGAACTTCTTGGGGAAGTGTGGCTGGAGAACTGCCTGGTAGAAAAGGACCTGGGGATTTTCATTGCCAAGAGGCTGAAGATGAGCCAAGAAAGCCAGGGGCACCCTGGCCTAGATCAGGAACAGTGTGAGCAGCAGGAGCAGGGAGGGGATTGTCCCCCTGTACTTGTCATTGGTGAGGCTACACCTTGAGTATTGTGGTTTTGGGCACCTCAATCCAAGAGAGATCTGGAGGTGCTGAAGCCAGTGCAGAGGAGGCAACAGAGGTGGGGAAGGGCATGGAGAATCAGTGTGATGAAGAGAGACTGAAGAAGCTGGGACTGTTTAGTGTGAGGAAGAAGAGGCTGAGGAGAGCCCTCATCACTCTCTACAGCCCCTGCCAGGCCATTGCAGAGAGGCTGGTGCTGGGCTCTGCTCACAGGGCATCAGTGATAGAACCAGAGGGGATGGATTCAGCTGCTCCAGGGGAGAGGCAGACTGGGCAGGAGGGAAAATTTTTTCCCAGACAGAGTAGCCAGAGACTGGCACAAGCTGCCCAGGGAGGGGGTTGAATCACCAGCCGTGATAAAAATTACATTATTCTGAATTTTGCTCTTTTCTAGAGCTGCCAGAAACAGGATATCCCAAATCCACGCACAAAAAAAAAAGGTCAAATCACATTACAAATATTCAGGCAAAGGAACTCTGTCTTATGACATAATATTCAGTTATTATTATTATTATTCATCAACAATGTCCATGCTCAGTGAGAAATTTTTATTCCTTTTTATGTTTGAAGGAAATACACAGGTTGGTTTTGTGTTCTCACATTTAATATGAAATCTGTTTTTTTTTTAAATTATTATTTTCCTGTGGAAAGAAGCTCCAGTTCTTTATGTTCCCTTGAAATATTTTTTTCTTCCTAGCTCTGATGAAACTTCACTACTTGTGATGAAGGAGGAAGTGGAGATGCCAACATTTGATGCTGATTCAGAGGCACCCACCACATGTTGTAAAAGCTGCTGTCTAAAAGGGATTATGTGTTCCTTGAACTGTTATATGCTTAGGAGATACAAATAAACTTCACAATTCCAAAATTATTTTTAAAATGAAAATACTCCCACAGAAAAGGAGAAAAAAAAAAAGACCAAAAAGAAAGTTGATGAAATGGAACAAATTCCTGCCAATTTTTGCCAATACATTTTACATGAATAAGATGTCAGATGTCCTGGAATTATTTATACGAAGTCTACAAAGAAGAACTGTCAGTACCAGGGGGAAAAAAAAAAGAAAAAAAAAGAAAAAAAAAGAAAAAAAAAAAAAAAGAAAAAGGTTTCAGCTGCTTATTTTTAAGTTCCAGAACATTTACAAACCTGTAACAAAGGATAATCCAAAAAGACTGTTGTGTTCAGTAGATTACACAACAAAGAATCAGAAGGAGTTTGTTTTGCTGTAATTTAGAGCAGCACTGACACCAGAAACTGTACAGACCATGCATGATGGCCACTCTCCTTTGACCTCAGCCTCTGGATGAGGTTTAGAGGGGAAAAAACACCTGCAAGGAGAGCAGCTTTTCAGAGCCTGCTTTGTCAGATGTGGTCTCCTATGGAGCGTGATGGTCCTCGCTGAGGCTAATTCCATTGTCACTGTTCTCAACTATCTCTTTGAAATACACTTAATAGCTTCTGGTCACTATTGGGTTTCATTATGTGTAAATTATCATGATCTCCTTCTTGCTGTGAAAGTTTCAGACAGAAAAGTCAGACCCTTCACTTCACTCATCCTTGGTATTTAGAACCATAGGGGCTGAAAGTCTGAATGTAACAATCCAGGAATTACTGAACCAAACTATTTAATATGCTTTGCAGTTCAGATTCAGTATAACCCTGGGCTTTACTGCATTCTTCTCTTTAGAAGCAAATCTGCCTTAGGCACACTATTTTTGACAGGCTAGAGTACATCCTCCAACCTGAATTCATATGGTTAGCTCTTATTCTTAAATTCAATTTCATCCGTATTTTGGGGGAACAACTAAAGATAAGAATTAGTTTGCCCTTAGCTGCTTCAGAAAAAGGAATGCAAACTGACAAAGCTTCTTTATTTCTACGTATTATTCCAATTACTTCTCCACAGTTTGGATCACGATTGCTTCTATTTATACTGGGTGCCTACACATTGCACTATTTCTGCATGACTGCTTTTCAAACAAACACCTTGAACGGTGATAAACATTTCCCTTTCATAATTAGAAATTCAGAATTCTGCAGGGGAAATAAGTGAAACATTTTTTTATCTAGAAGGTGACCGAGCTGTGAATCAGAGCCATATACATCAAATTTAGTGATAGCAGCAGCTAAAAGTAAAACACAGTCCTAAAATACAGATCAGGGCTCACAGGATATAAACTTTTAGTAATAAAGTGTATTTACATATGTGAAATATTCAAAGTCTTTAACATATTATGCAGTATGCAGCTATCCTCTGTAGACATACTTGAAAAGTACTGCAAATGGCCTTGTTCTGACTGAAAGGGTACCTTCTGATTAATTACATTGATTAACTTGAGTTAATCAATGGAGTTTTTACTAAGGAGAATGAACAAAATTGCCTACAGGTAGCTCTGCATCCGTTTTGAAGGGTCATAAGGAAGAAGGATGAATGTGAAACACCAATTTCCATTTCCAAACATGCCAACACTTTGCCTTCTTATAAAGCCTTCAAGCAGGGTACAGTCAGAAAAACAAAATTTGACCATTTTCTGTTAGAAAATGATGCAGTTAGGTCAGGGTGATGGTCAAGTTTCCAACTGACAATCAGGGTGGCTAATGGGGAGTGTTGACACAAACTGGTTTAACCTCTGCCTAAGGGACTGATGTGCCAGTGACGTGCTCTCAGGGCTGACTCGAGGGCTGCTCTGCCCAACAGGTTTCCTCCTTCACACAGCTGTGGAGCAAAGCAGCACCATGGAACTACTCAAGAGAAAGTCTGTCGACCCTTACAAAGTTGGGTAGAAAGGCACAAATGACTTTGAATAGTACTTGAAATCCTTCCAAGGAAGGATAATGTAACTTGGAGTCCACTGAGTGCGAGCCTCCTGTGGTGAGGGGTTGGGAGCACTCCAGCTCAATGGGCTGCAGTGGGTGTGGGGTGTTGGGCACCTTTCAAGTTGCTCCCCAAATCATGCAAGCATCCAATATGCTCACAACAGTCATCTTGAGGATTTGCACATAACCCACGGCCACATAAAAAGAAGGTTGGAGCATATGGCAAAGATTTTAAATGGCTCCAAAAGACATCAGAGAACTTTACAGACAACCACTAAACACTACATATCCAAATGCTTTAAAGCTGTTTGCAAAATATCACTATCATGCTGTGGGATTGATCCTGCTGTCCTCCTTCTTCTGCTTCAGTGCTCTCCTGCTGAGAATCTGAGAGGGCATTGGCTCCACAGGTCTTTGTGCAATGGCATTTATTGAAAAATACCAGCAGAGAAAACATGGAGCTGCAGTTAGAAGATGCTGATGAAAGTGAAACTCCTTCAGACACTAATGAAAAGTATATTGTCTAGGTGATCCTAGTCTCCTGCAGGGGACTTGGACTAGATCATCTTCTAGGTCCCTTCCAACCCCTAACTTTCTACAACTCTATATGTGTGCATTTCCAGTATTTTGCAGGTTCAGATTTGTCCTGTCAACTACCCAGCACAGCCTGGCAGTTCCAACCAGGTGAGCATGGTTCCAAACAAAAAAATGAAATTCCCCTCTTGTCCCCAACCCCAATTCCTCTTCCATTCATCCTGCATGAACAATCAGCCCTGAGGATGCTACCCAAGCCTAGAAGCTCCTTCTAGGATGAGGTCACTGCCAGTTTTGGGCAGACAGCTGCTTGATTTTACCTCAAAGCTGCACCCACTTTAACAGCCAAGAAGCAACCTGCAATACCCCGTGAATCTTTGAGATGCCACAATTCACAGCAAAGGTCACACTTCAGCTAAAGCCTTTGATAAACCCTTGCTATAACAATGTTTATAGACCTATCTCTTTTGGTGCCAGGACCTCCTTAAGCAGTTCTTCTCTGCTCCTTTTCTCTCCTGTCCAGGGAGACACTTTTCATCACCATTCCTGTGTTGCTCCATTCATTCTGCTGCTGCAACTCTGTCTGTGAAACTACAAAATGACTAATGAAACTCCAAGAAGTACTGTCAGTCAATCCTCCAGTGAGCATAAAAAGGTAGGAATGGTCGTTTTCCTGCCTTAATGTGGTGGCACATGTTAGAACTGGGCAACAACAGTGGGTTAATTTCTGCTGAGCTGAGAGTTTTGGGAAGGTCACAGGCATGACCCATTAGCTTCACTAGATGTAGGGGAAGGAAAGGTGACTTTTCACCCAGGGGCTTGATAAACACATAATTTTGCAGGAAAGTGCTTGAGAGGAAACATCAGACTAAAGTCTGCACCTTAGCTGTCCTTTTTTTCAGCTAACAGTGGAGATGCATTCTATGGAAATTACAAATATGGAAATCACTCTGATTAGTCTCTATCCTGTGCAGGCTGCAGTTTTTTACAGCCTTTCATCTACTCTTTGGTAAAAAGTTTCTGAAATGCAACTTCTCTCAGAAGAGACTTTGGCAAAAATGCCAACTACAGAGTAAGGACAGCTGATGTGGCATCCCTCATAGCCTGAGACTTTCCATTTCCCATAAGTGTCTATACACTACAGGAGAGAAGACAGGCTGGATAGATGAGGAAAGTCTTGTAATAAAATATTATGGTGCTTGAAAGTGTGTGTGCTCTCCTACTCTGAATACCTAGACCTGGTGGGAGGTGTCCCTGACCACAGCTGGTGGGGTTGGAATGATGATTTAGATGATTTTTTTTAGATGATTTTTAAGGTTCCTTACAACCCAAAACATTTTATGATGATTCTACAACTATAGACACAGAAATAACAAAACCAAAAAAATGAATGAGAGTAAATTGAGGGGAAAGCAGGGGAAATATTTTGTCCCTTCAGATAATTTCTCTCTCACCTTTCCCACATCACAATCTCAGTGGGGGGGTGTGCTCTGCTCCTCTTGATGAGGCTGTGGCACTGTGCAGGCAACAGCTAAAGGTTCCCAGCAAGAGAGGGAGAAGCTGCCTGACTCAACAGGTGGTCATCTAGGAGAAGAATGATCTGAATGTCATTTTTTTTACTCTCAAGATCTGTTGTTAATTTAGTCTAAAGTTTTATTTTCTAAATACATGAACAGTTTAAGATCATTTTAAGGTGTAACAGTGGCACGTTTGTGTAGCCTTGGCAGCCTGCTCAGAGGTTTAACTGACCACACCAGTTAGCAGCTTGCAGAGCTGCAAATGGACTCGAATGGTTCTTCACTGCTGATGTGTTTTCACACAAACAAGGTCTGTCTGTCAAGCTGGTTTTTCCTTCTTAATTCTTCTAATCAAAGTTCTAAAGGTCTAAACGAATGCCATTATAAAGGGGATGAAACTGTGACTTCTTCATTGTGGAATCTACCCCTTCAAAGCTTAGGTGGTAATTCCAGGTTGTTTTCTTATCTAGGATTGCTTATTCACCTGTTACCAGCCCCACAATGCTTTGATTTAACAGAGAAAAATTTGCTTGATTCTTACCTCTCAACAAACAGAAATTAAGTGGCTTTCCTGCAACCATGCATGAAGACATTAGGTCCAGCTTCTGTCTATCTACAGCAGGCCTCAAGTTCAGATTAAAGTGGTGTACAGTGCCAAGTAAATTACCCTAACCAGCAGTTTTCTCTGGAAAGAACACTGAGCAGAACTCTGATAGACCTCCTCTAATTCTCTTGTGTCAGCACTAAAGATAACATTAGGTATTTGCTTCATATCACTGACGTGGTAGGGGGGAAGCTGACATGGGAAAGTGCAGCAAGGAGCTGAAGGGGTAAGAGAAAAGATGGGTCAGATGCTGGTTTGTAGGAAGGAATCTGGGAGAGCAATAGTGAAGGGCAGTAATCCCTTCCCTTTGGCATTCACTTTCTCCAGGGCTACACCAGTCTGGGACAGGCTCCTGCTTCACTTGCACAACCTCACCTCACCAAAATCTGCCTGCTAAATACAGTCTGGAGGTGGCACCATCAGTGGGGTCTTCTTAATACTGAAGGCAGAAACAAAATATGAGGTTGGAAATGTGTAAAAGTATTTAGCTATATTTATAGCTAAATATATATTTATAGCTAAATATATATTATATATATTATATAATATATATTATATATT
>VYZU01033307.1:9594-51140 GCA_013401355.1 Ceyx cyanopectus | reverse complement strand
GACTTTCAAAGAGCCTTATGAAAATTAGCTGTGCACTGGAGCCAAGTATTTCACAAAAAGAACTTGGAAATAAAATCCTAGTGTTCTTTCTTGGATTACTCTCAGAGGCTTCTGACTATATGCATGTATGCAGCACTTGCATGATATGGAGAATTGCCTTGGGACTGAGAAATCAATTCTGCAGAGCACTAAAAATGTTGAAGATCAGCACTTTTCTGGATGCTGCCAATATTCTTTCTGGGACCAGTTAGCTGCTGAGACACCCAAACTGACCTTGTGCTACTGATGTATTTCAAATGTTAAATGTGATCTGTGGATCCAAATGCTACTCCAGTAAAAGATTGTGTATTCAAGCAGCTACAGATCAATCCTTGGAAGTCCCTGCTGCAACAGAGCAGTTTTGTATACATACAGTTTGTAAATAACTATTTTTTTCTGGAGACAGTTAAAGCTGTTGCTTGGGAAGGGATTAATTAATTTTATAAAGAAAACACAAAAAACCAACCAGGTAGATGTTTGTGGCTTAAGAAGGTCCAACAGTACATTCAGTATCTACTTCATAAGGCATGTGTGAACCACTGTCATTTTATAAGGTCTTAAGAGTGTTTAATTATTCAGAACAACTAAATCAGCAGGTTTTCCTATTCATTGGCAATGCTTCTGAAACAAGCTAATACTTCCAAATTAAAGCAGTGTTCTAGATGAGTAATTAGAGTCTTAAAAAATTTATGGTGAAGATTTAGAAAAGGATTATCTTGAGTAGCTGTGTCAGTGCTTGGTTGACTTTCAAATATATGCCCATGGCTTGGTTTTTTTTTTAGAAAATATTTGCTCAGTTCTCAAAAATCTGTTTCTCTGATGTTGGTGTTCTTTTTTTAAACTGAAGCATCTACAGTCACAGGTCACTTGAAAAATCTCTTTTCCTATGATCACTCTGATAAATACACTTTTTACACTGCTCACTACCAAAAGTGAAATAGCAAAGAGAGAGTTTCTGAAAGTGAATCTTGTCAGCAGATAAGCCATTGGTATGCCACTTAAATAGCTGAGCTCTTGGCATGCTAAATTTTCATGCTCTGATAAGATTTTGGTATGATCCTTTAATTATTCTTGCAAAGAACACAAATAATTAAATCATGAAGCACTCAATTTTCTTGGTATTGTTCCCAATCAAAGGCAATATGACTATATGCAAAACAGCACTATTGCCATTACAATGTAAATAAGGCCAAAAAACCCCAAACCCTAACCATAAAACAAACCAAAACCAACCAACCACCAACAAAAACTAATAAAGAGCTAAAAGGTAAATCACTACAGTGTATTAAATCCACAAAAGAAGTGTTGAGCTCTGTCATTCCCTGAAGATAGAGAACCAAGAACTGCTCTAAAATGCCCATATAAAGGCTGAAGAAGGAAGCAGCTTTCCTCAGGGTTTCTCAAACCCTCTTCTTCAGCACAGTTGGCTTCACTCGTGTTTGGGGAAAAGGGGTCCAAAAAAGAGGCCCTGTGGTGGGTGCCCTATTTTCTTTGCAGAGCTCTCCAGCACCCACTCACTGCATCCCCCTTAAAGCTCCAGCTTAGGTGCAGAGGAGCAATCTTCCCTGCCCTCTTGCCNAAAATATTATATATATATATTTAGCTGATATCTCAAGCCATGTTCTTGCTCCTTCTGCCATTAAAATCAGAATGACCAAGGCACTTGGGATTACATGGGAGAAAATTCAATACAGCATTTTCATGTTGCTTATTTTATGTAACTAGTCAAATACATGTNAAAATATTATATATATATATTTAGCTGATATCTCAAGCCATGTTCTTGCTCCTTCTGCCATTAAAATCAGAATGACCAAGGCACTTGGGATTACATGGGAGAAAATTCAATACAGCATTTTCATGTTGCTTATTTTATGTAACTAGTCAAATACATGTATTTTTAAAACACAAATGTATTCCTTGTGTAGGGACACAAATATATGGGTATTGTCACTCTGTTGAAAAAGAAAAAAATAAGCTTATGTGGCATTTTTTTTAGCTAGAGTAGGTTTAAAAATGAGCTATACACACAGAAACAAAAAAATAAATATTTTTCTAAAGAGAGACTTTCAAAGAGCCTTATGAAAATTAGCTGTGCACTGGAGCCAAGTATTTCACAAAAAGAACTTGGAAATAAAATCCTAGTGTTCTTTCTTGGATTACTCTCAGAGGCTTCTGACTATATGCATGTATGCAGCACTTGCATGATATGGAGAATTGCCTTGGGACTGAGAAATCAATTCTGCAGAGCACTAAAAATGTTGAAGATCAGCACTTTTCTGGATGCTGCCAATATTCTTTCTGGGACCAGTTAGCTGCTGAGACACCCAAACTGACCTTGTGCTACTGATGTATTTCAAATGTTAAATGTGATCTGTGGATCCAAATGCTACTCCAGTAAAAGATTGTGTATTCAAGCAGCTACAGATCAATCCTTGGAAGTCCCTGCTGCAACAGAGCAGTTTTGTATACATACAGTTTGTAAATAACTATTTTTTTCTGGAGACAGTTAAAGCTGTTGCTTGGGAAGGGATTAATTAATTTTATAAAGAAAACACAAAAAACCAACCAGGTAGATGTTTGTGGCTTAAGAAGGTCCAACAGTACATTCAGTATCTACTTCATAAGGCATGTGTGAACCACTGTCATTTTATAAGGTCTTAAGAGTGTTTAATTATTCAGAACAACTAAATCAGCAGGTTTTCCTATTCATTGGCAATGCTTCTGAAACAAGCTAATACTTCCAAATTAAAGCAGTGTTCTAGATGAGTAATTAGAGTCTTAAAAAATTTATGGTGAAGATTTAGAAAAGGATTATCTTGAGTAGCTGTGTCAGTGCTTGGTTGACTTTCAAATATATGCCCATGGCTTGGTTTTTTTTTTAGAAAATATTTGCTCAGTTCTCAAAAATCTGTTTCTCTGATGTTGGTGTTCTTTTTTTAAACTGAAGCATCTACAGTCACAGGTCACTTGAAAAATCTCTTTTCCTATGATCACTCTGATAAATACACTTTTTACACTGCTCACTACCAAAAGTGAAATAGCAAAGAGAGAGTTTCTGAAAGTGAATCTTGTCAGCAGATAAGCCATTGGTATGCCACTTAAATAGCTGAGCTCTTGGCATGCTAAATTTTCATGCTCTGATAAGATTTTGGTATGATCCTTTAATTATTCTTGCAAAGAACACAAATAATTAAATCATGAAGCACTCAATTTTCTTGGTATTGTTCCCAATCAAAGGCAATATGACTATATGCAAAACAGCACTATTGCCATTACAATGTAAATAAGGCCAAAAAACCCCAAACCCTAACCATAAAACAAACCAAAACCAACCAACCACCAACAAAAACTAATAAAGAGCTAAAAGGTAAATCACTACAGTGTATTAAATCCACAAAAGAAGTGTTGAGCTCTGTNGTCTCTCGTGCTAGAATATATAAGGGCATCGCAAGTGCATGCTGGTAAATGCAACCATTCCTTCACTTTTAGTCGAATTTTCTGATCAAGGGTTTCTAAAAATCCAATTTTCAATTCCGAATGGTCGGCCAGATATGTTAATCGAGGCATGGTATATGTTTTAAGAATGTCTATTTTTTGTAAAGGTTTGAGTGGAGCTTTGTCAATTTTCTCAAGCCAGGATTCTAATTTTGTGGATAAATCTGATTTTGCTATCCCAATCCAAGGGTCAATCTGCAGGCCTAAATATTTTTCAGATTCGCCAGGAAGAATCATATTCAGGGGTGTGCCATTAATTTTCCAAGCGGCACAATCATTGACAACATATGAGTCCTTAGTTGGTTTGATGTAAAAACCGTGGCATTTCTCCCCTTGTGTTTTAAGACCAGTAAGATTACAAAAGGTCTCCAATATTCTGATATTTTGTTCCATGTCTTCCCAGGAATCGCTCAATAAGACCAGATCGTCTGCGAATGCCATCGCCGTAATACTACTCGAACCTCGATGGTGTCCTTTACCACTTTCTTCCAGCTTGCATGATATGGAGAATTGCCTTGGGACTGAGAAATCAATTCTGCAGAGCACTAAAAATGTTGAAGATCAGCACTTTTCTGGATGCTGCCAATATTCTTTCTGGGACCAGTTAGCTGCTGAGACACCCAAACTGACCTTGTGCTACTGATGTATTTCAAATGTTAAATGTGATCTGTGGATCCAAATGCTACTCCAGTAAAAGATTGTGTATTCAAGCAGCTACAGATCAATCCTTGGAAGTCCCTGCTGCAACAGAGCAGTTTTGTATACATACAGTTTGTAAATAACTATTTTTTTCTGGAGACAGTTAAAGCTGTTGCTTGGGAAGGGATTAATTAATTTTATAAAGAAAACACAAAAAACCAACCAGGTAGATGTTTGTGGCTTAAGAAGGTCCAACAGTACATTCAGTATCTACTTCATAAGGCATGTGTGAACCACTGTCATTTTATAAGGTCTTAAGAGTGTTTAATTATTCAGAACAACTAAATCAGCAGGTTTTCCTATTCATTGGCAATGCTTCTGAAACAAGCTAATACTTCCAAATTAAAGCAGTGTTCTAGATGAGTAATTAGAGTCTTAAAAAATTTATGGTGAAGATTTAGAAAAGGATTATCTTGAGTAGCTGTGTCAGTGCTTGGTTGACTTTCAAATATATGCCCATGGCTTGGTTTTTTTTTTAGAAAATATTTGCTCAGTTCTCAAAAATCTGTTTCTCTGATGTTGGTGTTCTTTTTTTAAACTGAAGCATCTACAGTCACAGGTCACTTGAAAAATCTCTTTTCCTATGATCACTCTGATAAATACACTTTTTACACTGCTCACTACCAAAAGTGAAATAGCAAAGAGAGAGTTTCTGAAAGTGAATCTTGTCAGCAGATAAGCCATTGGTATGCCACTTAAATAGCTGAGCTCTTGGCATGCTAAATTTTCATGCTCTGATAAGATTTTGGTATGATCCTTTAATTATTCTTGCAAAGAACACAAATAATTAAATCATGAAGCACTCAATTTTCTTGGTATTGTTCCCAATCAAAGGCAATATGACTATATGCAAAACAGCACTATTGCCATTACAATGTAAATAAGGCCAAAAAACCCCAAACCCTAACCATAAAACAAACCAAAACCAACCAACCACCAACAAAAACTAATAAAGAGCTAAAAGGTAAATCACTACAGTGTATTAAATCCACAAAAGAAGTGTTGAGCTCTGTCATTCCCTGAAGATAGAGAACCAAGAACTGCTCTAAAATGCCCATATAAAGGCTGAAGAAGGAAGCAGCTTTCCTCAGGGTTTCTCAAACCCTCTTCTTCAGCACAGTTGGCTTCACTCGTGTTTGGGGAAAAGGGGTCCAAAAAAGAGGCCCTGTGGTGGGTGCCCTATTTTCTTTGCAGAGCTCTCCAGCACCCACTCACTGCATCCCCCTTAAAGCTCCAGCTTAGGTGCAGAGGAGCAATCTTCCCTGCCCTCTTGCCATGCTCTCTTTCCATTCTGAGCTCTCTGGACACAAGGATCAGGCAGACAAAGGCCACAGACTGGTTTGTTCCTGCCCACAGCTAGGGTGTACACATGGGAAATGCTGGGTTACGAGTGGAACTCAGCACCCACCTGCTGCTCTGCTGCCACTGTATATATTCTGAACACGTACTACAGGATAGTTATAAACAATTACAAATGCTCAGTGTCTCCTCAGAGCTCTTTCCAGCTACAGACTTACCTGGTTTATGTGTCCAAGATAAACTCATCTACCTGCTGGCCAGACAGCCACAGGCATAGAGAGTTAAGGCTAGCAAAAGGACATGCAAGCATAACCTATTTCACAGAGCTCCAAGCACTTCACTGGCCAGGAAACACCAAAAGTGAAGACTGAAAAGCACAGAGGCACTGGCTAGGAGACCAACTACACAAACTCAGCACAGCCCTTTATGTGCAGGATGCTGCAATCTTTAAATACATGTCCATGCCATTCCTCTCTACCACCACTCACAAGCTGGGGATATTCAAGAGTAGCTCTTTTCCAAACCTGTCCCATCACAAACTCAGAGTTTCATGACAAAGAAAGCATGAAACAGTAGAGATGCCCTGGAAAGCAGCAAAACCCACTAAGCAGAGCACCATTTACACTTCCAGGTTTGCCACTGGCATGGTGGCTGATTCTTCACAAGATATTGAGCATCCTCATCCCACATTTCCCTACCCGTGACATAAGCAGAACAAAACAAGCTAAAGTCTTTGAGATAGGTAGACCAGTAAAAAGGGATATGCAATAAGCAGGTCTCTCCATTGAGGGACAGGAGTTACACACCTCATAAAACCCTCCCTTGTCAGCAGAAGGACAAAAAAAACCCTCCACACCTTTCAGTTTAAACAAATTTAAACACTCCTAATCCTTGGTTCACACCTGGAACTATTTATTACCAAGATCTGATCCTGTGATGGGATTAGTTCAGCCTCGGTGTTACAGTAACTCCACTGTGGTTTCACTCTTGTAACAAGGAACACATACTTCTGGAGTTAAATTTCATATTAGATGGTGAGCATATTTGTACGAGCCCTCATTTTCCCACTCTGCTTCAGAGGATCCCATTACAGGGTTTTGTGTGGTTACTTTCTCCTCCTGCATTGGGTCAAGCATTCCCCAGAGTACACTTCTAATTCATGGACTTCTACATTATTATTACTTTTTTGACCAAAATGATTAGACAAAGTTTGAGCCCCTGAAGGCTGTTTTTATGAGAAGGACAAAAATCACAAAGTCAGGCATCTTTGAGGCATTTCTAGTTAAAAAACAAACCCCACACCTCCAAAGTCACCTAGTCCCAACTTCACTCCTGTTTCCTCAAATGCAGGAGGTACCCAACAACAAATGTCTGCTACGCCTTCTTGAATCTTCTCCAGCCAGTACTCAGACCTTTGTGGGACCATCACAGTGCTCATCCAATTCTTTTATTCTTAATTTCAGTTTCTTTTCCTCCTTTGAGACTTTTGCCACGCTTTTTCTCTTGCTTTTTCTGCTTTTCTTTCCTTTGCTTTTGGCCTTCTCTTCCCTACATACCCAGTCTTCTCAGAGATTAATTTCACACCCAGTCATACCCTTCTTTCACCTAGTTCAAACACTTTAGTGTCCTCACACATGCTTTTGTTTCAGGAGGTGAAATATGTTTGAGACTACAGATGGAGGCTGCTTTTGTTTGAACTGCTGCTAGCACAGTATTATCTGCTCCTTAAAGGGAGGAAGGAACACTCACCAAATTCTTTTGCCCAAAGATTCACAAGTCCAGATTTTTGGAACACCACGAGCCCCTTCTGGTTGTCTGTGTGCCCAGGTCAGCTGGCTCCAGAGTCTGCAGTCAAACCAACACTTCTACTGGTTGTGCCAGCAGGGTGAGAGAAAGCAGGAGCCCTCTCCTCCCCCAGCCTCATCTCCCTGGCTGATTGAGGGATAAACAGCTGCAACAGCTTAAAGAAAATTGTGGTAGAGGGTGAGGAATGAGAAGGCAGGATTGGGGAAAGGTGTGAGGTGCTTTTGGTGCTGGTGCTTGAAGGGAACACCAAGCCAGCCTCAGCCACTGAAACCTCCCTGAGCTTTGTGCAAGCAGAAATGCTGCTAGAGGGGATGGCAGGAGCTGCCAGCTCTAATCAGAGAATTAGGAATGGTATGGAAACGCTGTGAATCTTTAGATTATGTCAGTTAACACAGAGTAGCATAAGGGGTCTCAATGCTTTCTACCTGCCCTATTGAAATATCTACCCAAAATGAAGCAGAGAGCATAACAGGAACTGTGGTCATGTGGAATTCTACCCCGATCCTGCACTGACACGAGGTGGTTTTGGTATTTCACAGCCTCAGCAGCAGGAACCCTCAACAATTTTAAGAATGTAGGAAATTCCAAAAGAGGTCTGTGAAAGAGAAATGCAATTTACTGATTTACAGAGTGATTTGCCCAGCGTTAACAGTGGCATTTGTGGCACAACATCTTTGTGCCCAGACCTCCATCTCCTTGCCCATCAGGTCACAGTGCTTTCCTCACAATGGGATCCAACTAATATCTTCCAGGGAGAAAAACTTGTGTGAGTAAGCTGTAAAAATAGCTAGGGAGAATCAGAGAATGCCCTGCTATTATTTCCTCTTGCAGATGCACACCTTCAAATACTTCTCTGGCATCAGTTCTCAAGGCAACAGACATAGCATCCTCTAAACTACTTAAGCAGTTGTTACTATACCTGTAACCCCAATCTATAACACAAATATTAAAGTAGAAAGAGCGTGCATAAAAACTGTAATACCACATTAATCCTAAAAGGACATTTGGCTAATATAAAATTCAACATAATCTTCAGTGATGGTTCAGGGAAATAAAAGTGTAATAAATTGCCACGAGGCACAGTGCTTAATGATTGAATGAGGCTATGCAATTAAGATGCAACTTTTAAAATCACCTTTGAGGTTAAACGTAGATGAATTATGAGTAAAAGGGCAATTAAGTGCCAGACTTTTCAATCTAAGGTCTCCTCATCAAAGATCCAATTACCTAAATTGTTTTTCACTATTTTAGAGGAAGAGCAGGGTATAACAGTATTTCATCCCTCACGAGAGGAAGAATACTCTTTCAAACAAAAGCATTACCAGACTATCAACATCTTTACCAAAAACAAACCCCCCCAAAAAAATAACCAAGATTGATCTACTAAGGCTCTTGAGGTCCCTACTTCCTAAATGTTAACGTTAGGTTATAAAAGGGAAAAAGAAGTGTAAAATGGAGCTATTATCATCCTCATATCACAACCTCGAGCAATACACATCTTAATGAAATGGGAGTTGCAAGAGCAGCAGAGTTTATAGTCTGTATTTAACCTGTAACTCTTGATATCATTTTACATGCTGCGTTTAAAAATACTTTCCTTCTGCAACCTGTTAAGATTTACTCCTGAAGATTTGCTTGTGCCCTGACCCTGCAGCTCCTTATGATTTTAGTGTATATAATGTCTCTATTGAGTTAAGCCATTCCAATTGAAGTGTATTGAAGACTGTGAAGCCAATTTAAGCTTTCTTCAAGGGGCACGTGAAAAAAATCAAATCCTGATTGAAAAATTAAACTAGCTGCAAACTACAGTTGTTCATGGAAATAATAAAAACATGCTTTGCACAGTACTTCAAACAGTGACCTTTTTCCCTACACTTACTTGCTCTTTCCAAGTGACAATGTGCTAGTACATTGGTATAAACCAGTATCAGAATTTTGTATTGCTGTATCATATTCCACCCAAAGTTTCCAAGGCATGTTAAGGTACAACAATTTAATAACCTGACTTGCTTTGTGCCTTTATTTCTAGTGGGAAAACATGGGGAAAAAAGGAATACAAGGAAAGGGGTTTCTCACCCAAGATCACTAAGAGTTCTATTACTGCATCATATAAACAAAGACCATATGCAATTTTCCCTTGGGCAAAATGAAAAAAAAAAAGGCAAAAAAAAAAAGCAAGAAGCACATTTTACAGATCCTAGTCACATCACTTACTGCATGCCTGGAAAGCCCTCAGAAGGTGCATCTATTCCAAAATAACAAAATTCACACCAGTTTGTTACAGGAGCTCACAGTTTTTATTTTAAATTAGGAATGTGCTCTTTTGCTCTAACTTAAAATAGCCCTGCACAACCCTCCTTTAAAAAAAAAAAAATCACACTGAAAAATGCTCCCTTAAGACAAAACAAAACCAAACCAAAGTATCTGGTTTAATTAAAAACTTACCTCCAGAGTGGA
This sequence comes from Ceyx cyanopectus, assembly GCA_013401355.1. Classification (NCBI taxonomy): domain Eukaryota; kingdom Metazoa; phylum Chordata; class Aves; order Coraciiformes; family Alcedinidae; genus Ceyx; species Ceyx cyanopectus. The sequence goes on along the minus strand of VYZU01033307.1, from coordinate 41,342 downwards.
TAAAAGAAGAGTTTAGGGAGATGGGAGAAAAAGCAGTGTAAGAAAATGTGATGCCTTTTACCTTGTGCAAAATGTACCTCTTTATCTTCTCTTCATTTACACCATTAACTGGGTAGCAAATCTTGCAACTGGACTGTACAAGCTTCATTGTGCATCCATTTGAACGAGTAATGTTATTTAATGCTGCCATTGGCATTGGAGTGAAAAAAAACAACCCAAGATTTTCAAAACCACTTACAAGCCTCCTCACAGAGCTGTTTACAGTGGCTTTACATCTCTGAAAGAAAATACACAGGCAGCTTTCCTGCCACATGGAAAAGAGTGCAGCTTGAGCATTCAGCAACCTAAAACACCAGCCAGTGGTATAAAAGTTGAAAATGCGCATACCAGCTTTTTATTGTGCCATTAAAAGTTGAATTATTGCTGAATATATCGAGTATATATACCAAATATATCGAGTATCTATGGCACCATGTTAGCACCCAACTAAAACCAGGATCAGCTGCATTTCTATTTGCTGGATGAGCTTCTCCCCGTGTACATCTGTAATTTTACAAAATTCCTCCTTGCTCCTAAAACAACCTTCTGCTAATTTTCCTCAATTTTCTGCTCCACTAACTTAAAAGTCATTTCCTTAAGAAAACAGATGACAGACAACCTGAGTGACTGATGATATTGTGCCATCACTTTGTTTTTTCTCGGAGGCCTTGGTTTAAGAGGATGGATGTTGGTGTAAATGACAGCGAGGGGAGCTTTGCATAGGATTTCACTTCTGTTCAAAGCCAAGCCAACGCAGCCTCGCCGAGGTGCAATCAACTTGACAAATGGATGCTGAGCAGCCCTGTGCCTCCCACCGAAACCCGAGAGGCTGATGTACACAATTCCCCCCTGGAAACCCAGGGAAGCCCGAATTCCAAGTGGCCTTAACGCTGCTCAGCGGTGTAATGGGTCGATCTGATAATTCCTGCCATCTAATGAAATCTGATAAGAGTGGGAAAAAAAAGACATCAGAGAGAATGGAATACATTAATGAACTTGTAAAAATACACTTAAGTCTTAACAGGTTTAATAAACACAAGAGGGATGGCTCAAACCGGGAGTCTTCGAGTGCGGTCAGCAGGTCTCGGGTTTAACAATGAAGCTGACTGAAAATACAGAGTTTCTACTTACAGTTGACTACATTCACCACACCTTCTTTCAGATGGCCAGGAAAAAGGGGGGGGAAAAAACAAAAAAAAAGGCATTTAAATATCAAAGTGAGCTTTGTAATATGTTTACATGGCTTGCCTTGTTCTCTTTCCCCTTCAAAATAAACTAATTCTATGATACAAACTGTTTTCTCAGGGAAATCTGAGTCAGATTGAAATGTTTTCCTACCCAAGAAACAGCGTTTCATTTACTAACTGGAAAAAAATAGGAAACATTTGCTTTTAGATTTTTCAGACTTTTTTGGGATTGAAAAACAAAGAAAATTCCATTTCCAAATGCTTCTCACACAAGTTCAACAGCTGGCACAAAAATTAACTGAATGTTTACTCTGGAAAAATGTCACAGAAATGTCTATTAAAATCAGTACTTTTTGTGTATCATAATAAACCACTCAAATTGTCATTGCCCTCTGCAAATAAACATTTTGCCTTAGCAGCTACAATTGTGACCAGAAGCTGTTCTCACACATATGCAAGTTGAATAGTGCAGGACTTTCAGGGTTTTATTTACTTTGCTGTTGTGACAAATAAAAGTAAAAAAAAAAAAAAANAAAAAAAAAAAAAAAAGAAAAAAAAAAAAAAGAAAAACCCCACAACAAAAACTTATGCAAACATTTCATGCTGAAGTGAATGGATTTCAACAGCTGCTGATTTGGTGACATCGAGAACCCCAGTGGAGATGTCCTGCTGAATTAACGTCTTGGAAATGTTAAAAAGAAACTTCAAACAGCCCTTGTTTAGCGGGCGGTCAAGGCTCGCTCTCGGTGGGAATCATGTGAAGACCAGCAGAGCAGTCACTCAGTCATGAATCAGACCTGTCAATAGTTGCCTATTTTCTCAACAGGTGTCTCAACCACACGCCGCAATCCTTTCCCCCCGGAGGCTTCTGTGGAGCAGATCCTGCTCTCACCCGGGACGCCGGCTCTGCTCCTACCGGACACGGAGCCATCGCTCCGGAGCCCGATCCCCGCTACAGCCTCGGCGGAGCTGGGCACCGCGGCGGCTCCTCGCCCTCGCCAGCTGGCCGGGGAAGCAGGAGAGCTGTAACACGGGAGCAAGGAAGCGTTTAATCCTTTGTTATTGCCCGGCAAACACCGCGCCATCATCCGCTGCTCTGCCGGGTAGCTCGGGAAGGCTGTGGCGCGGGGCAGCCCCTGTGCGGGACCCTGCGTGCTGCTCAAAGTCGCTGCTCAGATCCCACCGCGAGCAAAGGTGGAGAAATGTTTCAAAAGAACTGAATTAAAAAGAATAAAAAGTCTAAAGTAAAAACACAGGAAACTGCTTAAAAAATAATAATAATTAAAAAATATACTCTTTAATAACTAACTTTCAAAAACCATCATTTTTCTAATTAAATTTATGTAGTTCCATTTTAAAATCCTTGCTTCTTTTTATAGGACTCACACGTAGCTACAAAAGTAAATAAGTCCTATGGGTCATAGCTGTCAGGATCCTGAAGAAATACAAGTATTCAGAAAAAAAAATAAATTACAGTTTTCAGCCTACTAGAAAGTGTTTATCTCCATGCTTACTGCTACGATCTTTGAGCCACATCAGTATTAAGCAGCACGGCAGAAAGCTTTAGAGAACTTTTGCTTGGCTTTTCTGTCAAAAAGCAATAAACTCAGAGATGTTCCACAACACTTGCTCAGCTTGCACAAACTCTATCACCTGTGATGTGAATTAGAACTGACTTTGTATCACCAAACAGCTCTGGGCTTCCCGTCGGTAGCTTTGTTTTCCAGTTTTACCTACTCTGTGTACACAAAATACAGATAATCCCAAGTATCCTTCTGTATTCCAGTCTTTTCCTGTGTCACTGGATGAAGTGCATTTGTAAACCAGTGGCAGGTTAGCAGCAATCTGCTTCATTTCTGTATAGTAACAGCTCCTGCAGGAGCTGCAGCTTCTGCATGGCTCAGAATGAAAGATTTACCAACAAGTGATCAGCCTTTGAGATCCTCAACCCATTCGTATCAGAATTAATAAATAAAAATCAATCCCTAAGGAAGGCAAAGTCTCCAAACATGGCTTACAATCTAATAATGTCCAAATACCTTTGAAAGTCATGTCAAGTGAAGTGAAACAGTAAAACCGGCGCAGTTTGATCATTCCAGCTGCACGTCAACAATTCTTACACATTGTTGGGTAACATGAAAGTGCAGCACCGGTTCCTGTCTCCCTCAATTTACAAACTTTTGATATACTACCTCTGAGCACGCTGCTTTAAATACTATCTCTAACATCAGCAAACTGCACGTACCACCTGCACCGTGACTTGAGTTACCGAAACACAACACTGCACAATTAAAGAGATCATCTCAGATTTCAGCGGACAAAAAAAAAGATCCCCGACGCTGTACTGAAGAAATTGATATCAAAAGAAAAAATCTTTTACATCTATTTCAAATGGGAAATGGAATTTGATTGGGTATCTGAGCTCTACATAGGTTATTAAGTTATAGGGGATACACCGGAGTGACAAGTTAAGTATGTTCAGAGATGCATTGTCTGGGGCAGACCTTGAATATGCTCTGCAAGAGTGTGACTTTATGCACAAGTAATCCCTGTGCATTAATGCTAACTGCTTGCATCAGTGCTTTGTAATTTGACATGAATTGTGTTTTCTGTAAGACTGAACATAAAAAATATACATTATTCCTACGCTCGACAGATAGCACGCCAGTGTATTTTTTCTGCTCTAAGGTAGTATGTAAGAATCTTGTTCCTACTCTCAGCCCTATTTTACTGAACATTTTTTTCAAAGACTGGATGAATCAATTGACTTCACCAGAGGGGTGCCCAGACGTGTGCTCCTGCCTGTGCATTTGTAGACAGAACACTGCATTTTTTAGGGTTTATTTTCTCTGTTATTTCTGCAAGGACATGATGCAGAGAACATGCCTGATGACTATTCAGAGAACACAAATATATCTTCATCAGATGCAGCCTTTGATGATATTTACTTGTGGGACTTGCTGGGCACTGACTGATTGATTCTGAATGGCAGCCCAGCCTCATCCAGACCACATTCACCAAAACCATCCCAATCACACCAGCTTTGAACTTCGCTGCCAGTACTCAAGGAATGCAACTCATGTGAAATTTAGGGGAAACTGTTTTCTCTATGTAAAGACCTACTTTCAGCACATAATGCATTCTTGCTGCTTTCTCCCCAGCAAAGAGCAAATACTGATTAAAAAGCAGCTATTTCGGGGCAAATCCCTGAGGTTGACTGGACCTGCAGTACCTACAGAGAGTGAGCTTTGAAGCGAGAAGTCTCAAAATTAATAAACCAAGGTTAAAATAAAGTCTTGCAAGAGGCAGAGGAAGCTTAGGCAAGAAGAAAGGCACACACAACCCCTCTCAGACTACAATAGGGTAAGAGTGATACTGAGCCTTTTCTTCCTTCTGACAAACAAGGAGCATAATGGAAACCATCTGCAAGCTCTGAAAGCTCGTCTTCAGACAAGGTTTTAGAAGGGATGTCTAGGAGAGAAGCAAATGGAGAAGCAGGAGACACTGTGGCTCTTCAAGGTACAACCCAGCAGAGCTATCTGTTCTCAGGACAAGGGCTGTGAATTCCTGTGATTCCACTCATTTGCCTTTACTTTCCTCTATTCCCTCCACCTTTTCTTCTAAAACCAGGAGCAAAGTTTTTTCCTTCAGTCATTTTTGGCCAGCAGATTGGGCATGCAAGTACCAGCTACAAAGAATCATAGAATCATAGATATTAGGGGTTGGAAGGGACCTAGAAGATCATCTAGTCCAACCCCCCTGCCTGAGCAGGAGAAAACAGAGTGCAAAGGAGTTCAAAACACGAATTACTTATTCTCCTACCATAATTATTTTTGAAGCTTCACAATTAACCTGTAGCTTTACTAAGACACTTCAGATACCATGAGTGCTGCCATTTTGTTACAGACAGCACTGTCCTTAGGCTGCTGACAGAACACATCTTGCCTAAATATCTCAGCAAGGGATAGCCTTTGAAGCAACTTCTGATGGGCTGTTACATCAAACTGATTCACACCTTCTCATGCTTTCTTTCATTAAGTAAGTTTTTCAAGCAAATATTATATATATATCTCTTTTTTAATTGTAACTTTAAAATGCTACACTTTTTTACTTAATCAAAACAGTCTTAATCAGTTAGGTTTTCTTGTCTGAAGTTGGTTTATTGAAAATAGCCAGTTTACTCCTGATTGCTTTCCTCACTGTTTACTCATGATCAGAAACAGGATGTTCCTTAAGATATTTCATCATTTCATCAAATTCTACACTTTTTTCCCACTGGTTTTGACACTGTTCTCATCATTCCACTGCTTATTTTGTCACATTTCCCAAGTGCCTGTCATATTGCTATATGTTCTAGAGGCTATTTAGATATGAAGTGCTCTTGGCTTGTTAGCCTAAAAGGCATATCACAGAAAATAATCTGCTTCTGAAGTTAACCCTTAGCTTGCTGCTCTTCCTTTCAGTGACATTCATTGATAAAAAGCATACCTGTTGCAATCTGACTTGGTCATTGGCCTAGGGCAAGTTATTTTGTGTTTTTTTGACAGGTGAATGAATAAAACCCTGCTGGTTTCTCATGATCTGCCACCATTGCCAAGATAGGAAGATGTGTCTAAAAATATTAAAACACAGATTGAGAAAGCAGTTGCAGTGGGACCTAAAAAGTGCATTTAAGGCAGCCATTTCTCTAGCTGAAGAGCCATGAGGCATTGGACTTCAAAGGAGCGTGTTGACCAGAAAGGGTGGATGTTCATTCTATGATGCTCAGCTGACCCTTCAAGGACCTCCTTTGCTGCTAGAAATGTATTCATGAACTTCTCTCAAGCTGCTTTCACAGAGCAGCTCCAGCTGTATTAAAGATGTCAGCTTTTACTTTAATTTTTCACATTCCATTACATCTCTGTTCAAACTTCTGTTCAAGAACAAAGCCAAGAGTCCAAAGTGCAAAGTTTCATTAATACCCCAAATACTGCTCTTTACTGGATATTGGCCTTCTATAACTTAACCCTCAGAAACACTTGGACCTGAAGAGACATAAAGCCATCAGAAACAGGAAGGATGCAGCCAATATTTTTAACTTTCAGTACACTACACACACTTCTTTTACTCTGATTAAAAGTCACAGCAGAGCAGTCTTTGAGAAAAGTGGGTGAATTTTGACTCTCTCCACTTAGGTTTGTCTCAGATGGTACCTTCTCTAAATAGAATATGATTCATTTAAAAGTAAAACTTTCCCCTTTAAAAAGAAAATATATATTGTCCCAAACACCATTTCCTTACACTCTATTAAACACAGACAGGGATGGCTAGAGGCTACAGATCTTTAGGTTCTCCATTGATGCATAAACTAAACAAAAAAGACAACCTTACTTGGTTCAGAAAGCTTTATTAGAATAGGAATCTTTGAAGACAAACACAAAAGATTCTAATATGTTTAGATTTTATAACATAAACAACTAATTTAATGCATCACTAGCAATATACAATGGTCGCCATCTTGCAACATGAATGCAAGTAAGAAACTGATGTAATCTGTGAGATATTTCAAAATAATTAATTAGAGAATAAAAAAAGAACTTTTATTGTGTAAACTCTCCCTGTTTGCCTTTTTTAAAAGGATCAGAAACACTGCAGCAGTTGAACCTTTGCTAAATGAAGGTAACAAGCAATCTTTTGAACCGGCCTCTAAATTAAGAACACGTAATTGCCTGAGAAAGGGTATTTGATCAAAAGAGGTTTAAGTGTTACTCAGCAGAGTTCCACAAAACTGCACAAAATCCAGCTTATGTAAATAGGGGCCAAAAAACGTACAAATGTTTGCAAATTTTCCCAAAGCAGGCTGACATGTCTGAGCTGTGTGCTTCCCAGCACGGCAGACTTCTTCCAAGCTAGTTGTTTTTTTGTTGTTGTTGTTCTCTAAGTGCAAATGGGGCTTTAAGCAATTTTGGGTTTGATGCCAGTGTTTGATGCCACCCTTTAATTTCCTTTACTCCCTTTCAAACGCTTATCTCCTTGCTTAATTATTTTGCAGCTTTGAAAATCACAGCAAGCATTCCTTTCCACATTTTTCCTTTTCTATTATTTTCCTCACAAGCATGAACACAAAAGAAAGGTTTCTATGCACTGATCCCTGTTTACTTGTCATTTGATATGAAAGAATTACCTTGTTTTCCAGCACAGTCCAAAATCAAGACTCAGGTCCTACAGTGTTGTCTGCACTGATGAACTGAGGCACCCCAGGAAGCCCACCTCACAGGAACAAAGCTTCACATACACCCAGCTGTCCCCTGAATGACTGACAGTGTATTACTGTGTCACTTCACACAAGTGACAAGGGGATATTGAATCAGATACAGCAACATAAAAAATCTTCTCAATTCCTCATTTCATACAGCATCCTGTGCTAGAAAAAACACACCCCAATTATTCAAAGTGATGTATTAGAGTACGAAATATCGAGGGAGTTGCCCAGAATCTGACTCACTGAACAACCCAGTGTTTTGAAGTAATGGTTAATCAGGATTTCTATGATCTCTCAAACCAGCTAAAATCTTTATGTTCCTGGCATAAGCTTGTAGGCAGTATCAGCAAAAGGTGTGTTGGATCTAAATAGCTGCAGCTTGATGGGGACAGGGACTGGTCAGAGCCCCTCTGCTGTCAGCATACAGAAAACGGTTCCTTTGTCACTTGCCTTAATTTCTCAAGCTGCTGATATAAAACTCAAACAGCAGAGGTATAATCACAAGCCAGGATGTCCTTTATGCCATGGAAATAAGTTTTTCAAATCCTGAAGCAAATGTAAATCATTTTTGACAGCTGAAGAGCTCTAAAACCAAGGAAAGGAAGCTCCCGTTTTGCCTGTAGGTTACTCCTAGAAGAATTACACAAGCGAGGAAAAAGATGAGTTTCCAGGGACTGCTGGGGAAAAGGGCAAGTCCAGCCAAACATGTCCTGCTACCTTAAACTGCCTCTGTCCTGACCTAGCAGCCCTTGCCAGGGGTCCCTGTGGCAGCTGCCAACCATGAGGAGCCCACGACCTCTGCATTTGAACAATGCCGCCACCAGCTGGATGCGCACAGCTGGCAGTGCTGGGCAACACCTGCATCTTCTTCCTGAAATACAGACAAATATCTGTGTGTGTGTGTCTGTGTCTGTGTGTGTCTGTGTGTGTGTGTGTGTGTGTGTGTGTCTCCATGCTCACACGCTCTGCAAAAAGCAGTTTTGTATTGGCTAAATCTGCTCCCAGCCTTGGCACTGTGGAAAATCATAGCCTACGGCTCTTTGTCTCCCAGAGGATCCAAACCCATTCAGCTCAGCACCCTAACTGCCATCCCCTGGGCTATTAGAACACAGGAATTCCCCCCCAAACCCCTCTGCTCACACATTCTGCTGAGCACAGTGCTGAGTGAGTCAAAGAAGATGGCTCTTCTGTGATGATCACTCTGTGTTCCTGTAGCCACCCAGCAGTGCTGCTCTGTAGCACGAGGGGGGCTCCTATAAGGGACTCAGGGTTCCTATTGAGGATCCAGGGCTCCTGCAGGGACCAGAATGGAGTAAAATTTACATCTGCTGCACCTTGAGTGAGTGCATGAACTACTGAGCTTGTAGGCAAAATAATTCATCATCTTTCCCACCAGTTTTGTGAATCTCAGACATTTTCCTAGTTTCACTACAAACGCTCAAGTACAACACTAATTATTATTTTTTTCTGCTAGAAACTTTTTTTTTTTCTTTATTTTGGACCAGTTTGAACTGTTTTTTTGAGGGCATGAAGGATGAGAGGGGAGATTTTAGACTGTAAAATCAATTATTTGTACAGCCATAAGGATCTGTGGAAAACTATGTCTCACAGTCTCTCTAATGATGGGAAAGAGAAAGAATGAAGAAATACAGATAAAATTTGAAGTTTAACTTAAGAGTTCACTGTTTTGGTTTTGCTTGATACCTCCATTTTAGTGTTTATTATCTCAAGTCCTGGATCCTTGAGAGAGTGAATTACTTGGAAGCAGTCTCACATTTAGCATATGTGAAGGATCTTGCTGGAATGAAGCATTAGTATTGGAACACAGATGGTCTGCAAGGGCTATGAAATGGAGGAGACGAGCACATCCAGAGCTCCAGGGATGCAAGAACTCCTGTGTGAAGAGAGGATATTGCACATTTGATGCTTTGAAGAGAAGGTTGGTTGGTGATTCCTTCCTGTCTCATGGTGGGATGTTCTACCTCGACCTGAGAAACTCAACGTGATCACAAAAACCTGGATGTGAAATGAGTCTGGGAGACAAGAGAGAAGCTTGGATGCTATATTGCAGGAAGGAATACTTTATATTTAATAATATGTTCAAGTTCACTTGAACAGGAACTTGCCACACTCTGCACTGAGCATGCAATCATGACTACATGGACACTCTTCCCATTACTTGACAAAACTATCCCTTTATTCCTCCTGTAGTACCTCTGTCCAGAATAGAATCACAGAATGGTAGGGGTTGGAAGAGAACTCTGGAGCAAATTGAGTCCAACCTCCCCTGCCAGAGCAGGGTGACCCAGGGCAGCCCACACAGGAACAGATCCAGGTGGGGCTGGAAACTCTCTAGAGAAGGACACTCCACAACCTCTCTGGGCAGCCTGTGCCAGGCTCTGGTACCCTCACAGGGAAGAAGATTCTCCTCATGTTGAGAACAGATATGAATTTTCCTACAACAAACTGAGGAAAGTTCTTCAGCACTGAAAACATGGCCTGAACTACATGAAGATGAGTGTGTAAATTACACAGACACACCAGATGACAGGAGATTCCTGTGGGAATGTGGTGCTGGAAGACAGTCCAAGTTTAGAGAAGCATTTAGACTAGCCCACCACCAGGGCTGGTTATGTACTGTAGACTTATCTCAAAAAGAAGGAAAAGTTATTTAAACTCTGAGCAGATAGAGAAAAATTGTACCAATGGGATGAAATTAAAATGGTGACAGAGAGGAGCACTCAGTTTTTATTTCCCAGCACATAAGCTTGGCTATTTCCCTGTAATCACCTATAAAACCTGATCTCCTTCATTTCCCTTTAAGCCTGTTGTCAGAATACTTATGATACGATCCTGGCTTCTTGCAATAAATCTTTGAAATAAAGGGGTGCAGGATGTAAGATTCAGTTTCTAATTGCACTATGGAGACACAAGGCTCGTATGATGGATATGCAAACAAAAAAAAACCCTATGCATCTGAACTTGTAATAGGTGAATGTATAATGCCAGCCACATGATACCATTTCAGGAGAAGTGGAAAAATGAGGTGGTGAGCAATTTTGGCAAAAGCACATTCTTCAGAGGCAACATGTGAAAATCATTATTTCATCTTGTAGAATGGCAGAGGAAATTCATTTTGAAATGGCAATTATATAATTAGTGTGTTAAGCAACTTCACTGAATGACAAGTGATTAAAAAGAAAAAGTCAGAGCATTACTTTCATTAATGTGTGGACAACACCATGGAATCAGTGGCATAACAGAGTGGACAGCAAAGCTGAGTGCACTCTTTGCCAATATCTTTCTTTGGAGGTACCTACAAAATAGGTGGTTGGGTTTTGACTGAGCATTAGGTTTCATTCATAAGGTTTGAAAGGCTTTATCAGTCCCAGAAATTAAAATGAACGTGACTATTAAATTGAAATTGCTGCCTATCAGGAGTAAGGATGAAAAATCCAGAGCCTTGTTAATCTCAACTGCAAGGCAAGCTACGGGGGGGGGTGTCTCTTTCCACTTCATTTTTGCCTCCCTCTCTGTCACCAACTTTTGTCTAGTAGCTGTATGTCTACACATTTTTAAGTGTTCAGTAGGAGCAGATACCTCTGTTGTCTTCCCTCTGCTTTTTCCTGCCAGGAAAAAGCTGTGAGATTTCTTGATCCTGCAAGTGGGTTGAATCTCCTGCTGCAGTGTGACAGGGCAGAAAACCAAAAACTAACCAACACTTTAAGCTGTTCCAAACTTCTCCAGTACCCATCCCTTTTAAGCTTCTTCCCTAACAGTCACAGCAGCAAGAAAATTCACTGTCTCTGCATTTCACCAGCGGGCAGCTGAGCCTAAAGTAACAGCAAACCAAACCAAACCAGAAACAGATTGCAAACTAAGGATAGCAAACAGCTGGCCCGGGGTCCATGGAAGGTTGGCTCACTGCACGTTGTTAATGCTTTTCTTTTCACTTCCACATGCTACACTGCACCAAAAGCCTACCAAGATATTTTATTGCAAGCCACAAAGGGTGTAGTTCCAAACCAGCTGAACTTCCCTAGGTCAGGGCTGCTATGATCCTGCTCTTCCTACCTCCTTCTCTGTGGATTCCTGTTCTCGATACTGCACACTGAACAGCTTCAAGTGACAAACATTTCTACTAGAAAATCCCTTTTCTGTACAGTTCATTTTTGCCTCCTCTTCAATTGACGTTTTACGAGGTGGGTAAGATGATCTAATAGCTTGCTGCCGTGGAAGGGGATGGCTCCCCCTCCTCTTCTCTTGGCTGGGCCATCCTGATGTCTCCCTTATTTCAGCTCTGGTACTCATTTAAGAATCAGTTTAACTCACTTAGCGAGCTAAAAACTCGAGTTAGTTTCTGCCAGCTCAGTGGTTTAGGAAGCAGCCTGGATCGGACATGAAGTCAATGGAAAGGAACAACCAAGGCAGAGACTTCCACCTTGGAGATATTCAAAAGCTGCCTGGACACAGGCCTGGACATCTTGTTCTAGGTGGCCCTGCTTGAGCAGGGGTGTTGGACCAGATGACTTCCAGATGTCTCTTCCCACCTCAACTCTTCTGTGATTCTGTGAACCTCGCCGCTCTTGTGAAATCTTACTAATAGTTCATTTCCTGCTGACATGGACTGTATAAACAAACATGGATACACACAGCACTGCAAAATCCTGTTCTGCATCTTCAGCAAGAGGTTGGGAAGCTGCTTGGGAAGGCCTGAGAGCACTGGCAGTCCAGCAGGTGGATAGCCATGCCTCAGTTTGCCTTCTGTTCCCACTTGGCTGTAAGTCACTCGCTTTTTGAAAAGGGAAGATTACACATCCTGAGCAAATGCAAATGTTTGATCTTGGAATCACCAAGGAAAACTTCATCAGCTGCCAGGGAAAAGCAAATGTCCTGTCATGTGCATCCAGACCGAGATAATGTGAAACAGAGGAGGCAGCAGGGAGAGAAGGCAGCAGGGAGAGAAGAGCAGGCAGCAGGGAGAGAAGAGCAGGCAGCAGGGAGAGAAGAGCAGGCAGCAGGGAGAGAAGGTTTTTATTGACTCAAATTAAAATCTTCTTGTTTTATTGAAGAAGTCACCCCGAAAAAAAGAACAGAACTGCAATTATAATAGGCCAAGTAAGAATAAGCTGATAAGTGAAACACATAGTAACAGCCAAAGGGAAAAAAAAAGGAATATATGTATTTCTTAAAGTCCTAACATTTTCTCATTTTTTGGTCCACAAACACTCACTGTGACCTAAACCTGAACATCTAGAAAATAACAGTTTCCTATTAGAACAAAATTACTTTTAAACAGGAATTAATATATGTCAAGTACATAACATTTTCCTTTTGTGGGAAGGTAGATGGGAAGAACTCCATCCCATTCTTATTTTTTGGATACAGCATTGGACAAATTCTCATCCCCTGCATAACTTGCTACAACATTCATTTTTTGGGCTTTGTCTTTTCTCATAGATAATCACTCCATGACTCAAAAATTCCCAAGATGCTGCTTCCCAAGAACAATTCTTAGACCACAACAAATACAGAGATGGGGAACATGGTCTAATATACAGCACAAATATAATCAGAGAATCATAGAATTCCCTGGGCTGGAAGGGAGCTCTAAAGGTCAGCTAGTCCAACCCCCATGCAGTGAGCAGGGACATCTGCAACCAGATCAGGTTGCTCAGAGCTCCATCAAGCCTGGCCTTGAATGTCTCCAGGAATGGGACCTTCAGCACCTCCCTGGACAACCCATTCCAGTGTCTCACCACCCTCAGAGTACAGAACTTCTTCCTAATGTCAAATCTAATTCTACCCTGCTCGTTTAAAATCATCACCCCTCATCCTATTGTTACATGCCCCTGGGCCAGTAGCCCACAATGGATGAGATTAAGAAAGCAAGGACTAAAAATATAAACATGAAACCATCATTGTAATCACTTTCTCACTGGGATTATGGGCTGAAGTAAACAAGCAGAAGCCAGTAATTACCTGTAATCAGTAATCACCACCAGGACTGACTTTAAAATATTTTTATTAAAAAATGAATGTTCATCCATTCTATTTGCCTGCTGTGCAGCAAATCTTAAGAATCCACCCAATATGGATTTTTCCAGAGTCTCCTTCACAGCTATGGTAACCACAGGGTTGTAACAGCCCTGAAGCAGAGCTCCACAGTCACGTAGAGCTGAAGTACTTGGAAAAACAGCAATAATTACAAAACTACTGAATAAAGCAACATTGCAACTTTCCAAACATAGGCATGGAAACATGGAAGTTGAGTTTGACACTCGCTTGGCCAAGATGTAGCAGAAGTGTCAGTTAGAGGGCAACTGTCAGAGGCCATTTGGCATGACCCAGAGAGGTGGCAGATGCTTCATCCCTGGAAACATTTAAGGTCAGGTTGGACAGGGCTCTGAGCAACCTGATCTATTTAAAGATGTCCTTGCCCATTGAAAAGGGGCTGGATTAGATGCCCTTTAAAGGCCCTTCCCAGCCAAGCCATTCTATGGCTCTACAATCTTAGGATTCTGAGATTCTATGATAGCAAGCACAGTAATTTCTCTCAAGTGAAGTACATCTCTAACAAAATTATGGTATGGAATAGACTCTTTAGGGGAAACAGGAATCTCTCCTTCAATAGTTTGCTCTGATTGCACTACATTTTCTAACGAGAAGTTCTTGGTAAGTCTGTAGTCAAGAATTCAAAGAGCAATTCAGGTAACCCAGTTTGCTAAAGCTGAAAGATACTGCTATTGGTAACATGCAATCCAGTGTTCAATACATTGAGAAGCTAAGCAGGCAGAACTCTCCAAGACTTTCAGACTAAGCACTAGAGAGGTCTTTATTCTTTTTTTGTGGGTTTTGGTAGTACCCTCTTCCACTCAGTTCTAATTTCCTCTATATAATCCACTTTAGACATGGCCTTCAGATATTCAGTGACTTTTCCTTGCACTTTCTTAGTTTCTGCTCCATTATTTTATTATTTTTTTTTGCTTATATTGCCTCCTATCTTTGAAATTTTCCCTTTTCTATCTCCCACTCCTCATAACTTGAATTTTCTTAGAGACACAAAGAGAACAACTACCCTGACTTCCTTTCTGTTCCTTTATATCACTGACATTCAATTAATTCCTCAGCTTCATAATGCACATCTGGAGTCCATCAAAAGCCCTGAGAATAGGTTGTCTACAGTCCCACAGCAAGATAAAAAATACTAGGATTCATTACTAATAAGGACAAACTCAGGTTTGCTTCAAAAAGCCACTAGAAAGTGGTGACCATTTTAACTAAAAGCTGCTTGTAGCTGAATTCCATTTAAAAAAACCCAACCAAAGAATACTGTCCTTAAGGAAGGTGATAGCCAGATACCAGGAAACAAGAAAGTCTTATTCAGACAGTTTTTTCATTTAAAAATCTAGAAAATACAGACTCTATATTTGAGAATGAACATGACCAAAATTATCTTCCTAAGTGGACAGATCCCTAAGTCAAACTACACCAGGCCTCATAGCTGGCACAAATCAACATGCCTCCGTTCAAATCACAGGCTCTCAGGTAACCAGCCCATCTGAATTACCACAGGATACCAAAGAGGTTATTTTAAAAGTCATGGATTACATAAATTAAGAGTTTCTAGAATGTAAGTTTCATAGCACATGGCTAGCTTGCATTTATTTCATTTGAAACTTCAATATGTGGATAACTCCACAAAGGTACAGCACTTCAGTCTATTTTTAGAAGAATAACAGTCTGAAATAAACCTGCTCTGAAGGAAACTAGACAAACAGACAAAATCATACCAATCACACAGGGACAAGAAAGAAAAGGGGATAGCTAGTCCATGAAGAGCTCTAAATTACAATAAATTAAATCATTCCACTGCCTGATAAATACTTGATGTGCTTTCTGCTTGTTTGCTCATGATTCCTTTTTCTCTACTTACTGGTTTCTCTACTTACTCATTCACTATGGTGGTGGCAAATAATGCTTTGCACAGTCCTGCCACCCCTCTTCTCAAACACAGCCAGGCAACAGCACCCCTCTTCCCCAGAAAGTGCAATTCCATTGATATTTAGGAAGGGACATGCAGAAATCTGTGCTTCCTGACCAGTATGTGGATCTATTTTGTCATCCACTGTTTGACACTTGGCTTTCAGATTATTATTTTATTTTGCTCTCAGCTCAGATGAAAACTTTGCTGTGGTTTCAGTAATGCAACAACCACTCCATCATGCAATGACAAAACATTTTCCTTTTTAAGAACCCTGTGGAAAATTACATAACTAAAGCCAAGGATAAACATTTTTAAAACTTCAAATTGAAGAATGATTAGGAAATTTGAGCTATTTAATGGCCCGAGCAAACTTATTTCTACCTATTTGTGCACATGCTATGATAAAATCTTTACCTATATTATTTTATGCATGGTTTTTTTCCTCCTGGAAGAATGTCCTCTTTGGAGCACTGAAAGGGTCCACTTGGGATCAGACTAATGCTGCACATAATCTGGAATTTCCTGGTTTCTAGGTGCTTGACTTTGCAGGCTCAAAAACACTTTTTCATTTCGATATCTTAAATGCCTAATTATTCCGATGGCTTAAATGTGCTTTTTGCTTACAAGTCTTTTTTTTTCTTCTGTTTACATATCATAGTGTAGCCTAAATAAATGCTAAGACAAAGGCCAAGCTGGCTGGTATCCCAGAAAGCAGTCATTACCAAGCTGACAGAGACATTAATTGAAACGTCTAAATATTATATTTGAGTTATAATTAAATTTTAAAAGGTGATCTTTACCAAAGGAAAAATGGAGCAGCTTTAGAACAGCACCAACAAGCTGCTGGATGAAATGAGAATGAAATGCTGAAGCCCAGGCTGACTTACCACAGCTCTCCATTACTGTAACACACCAAACACTTAATGACAGGAAGTATCCTCATGTTACCATGGAAATAATTAATGGTCTTAGGTCATGGTAGCAACTAACTTAGAAACTTCCAATAAAAAAACAAACCTCCAAAGCAAACAATCCAAAATATGGCTAAAACTGTCTACATTTTTTTCCCCGAAAGTAACTAATTCTCGTAATTCTTAAGGTGACTTTTCCATCTTACACAGAGCTTGATAAAAGGCACAGGAAATGTGAACACAGTACAATATGGAGATGCCCTGCAAAAGGCAAATAAAAAAAAAAAAAAAGGTACTTCTTCCATTCTACTGAAGATCTGAAAGGTGTAAGGTCTAGTTTAAAGTTTTCTTCTACTTGTTTCCTTTTTGCTTTGAAAACTTTTGGAATATCAAAGTCTTGTGTTTATACCTAAGAGCGTTGGAGGACATGAGGACTAGAACACAAGTCTCCCTCAGTTCTCTGCTTTTCCAGTTGCCCACAATCTTCCAGTAAAAATAGGACAGACAAGACCTGACACATGCATAAAAATCAAACAAAACTTTGCAGAAACCTTACATCTCACTTTAAAAGCAAAGCAAGCTCTTCAGGCTTTCCTAGTAGGTCTAACAACTATGTAAAAACACATATATATACATATATATGTATATAGTTTTGTCTCCTTTTCAGCTCACTCTTTAGGTCTAACCAGGATTTTACTAAGGCAAATCCCACTGCTAAGAACATGCCATATGAAAGCACAAGATTTGTCCAATTTTTTTAATTTTTTTTTTTCATTAATTAATGCTGACATTCTGGCCTTACTAGATATTAATAAAATTACAAGAGTGTGGGGTGAAGGTTTTATACCTGGTCATGGCTGGCTTCAATGGAGCTCCCGATACCTTGGAAAGTCATCTGCACAGGAGACAGTGTCAAACAGGTCATACACTCTTTGCCATTTTGTCTATCACTGTAGTGTACCTATAACAGAATAACATACGTCATCTGCTAAACACCAGCTTTGCACAAGGGAGTCATGCTAAAATANTTATTTTATGCATGGTTTTTTTCCTCCTGGAAGAATGTCCTCTTTGGAGCACTGAAAGGGTCCACTTGGGATCAGACTAATGCTGCACATAATCTGGAATTTCCTGGTTTCTAGGTGCTTGACTTTGCAGGCTCAAAAACACTTTTTCATTTCGATATCTTAAATGCCTAATTATTCCGATGGCTTAAATGTGCTTTTTGCTTACAAGTCTTTTTTTTTCTTCTGTTTACATATCATAGTGTAGCCTAAATAAATGCTAAGACAAAGGCCAAGCTGGCTGGTATCCCAGAAAGCAGTCATTACCAAGCTGACAGAGACATTAATTGAAACGTCTAAATATTATATTTGAGTTATAATTAAATTTTAAAAGGTGATCTTTACCAAAGGAAAAATGGAGCAGCTTTAGAACAGCACCAACAAGCTGCTGGATGAAATGAGAATGAAATGCTGAAGCCCAGGCTGACTTACCACAGCTCTCCATTACTGTAACACACCAAACACTTAATGACAGGAAGTATCCTCATGTTACCATGGAAATAATTAATGGTCTTAGGTCATGGTAGCAACTAACTTAGAAACTTCCAATAAAAAAACAAACCTCCAAAGCAAACAATCCAAAATATGGCTAAAACTGTCTACATTTTTTTCCCCGAAAGTAACTAATTCTCGTAATTCTTAAGGTGACTTTTCCATCTTACACAGAGCTTGATAAAAGGCACAGGAAATGTGAACACAGTACAATATGGAGATGCCCTGCAAAAGGCAAATAAAAAAAAAAAAAAAGGTACTTCTTCCATTCTACTGAAGATCTGAAAGGTGTAAGGTCTAGTTTAAAGTTTTCTTCTACTTGTTTCCTTTTTGCTTTGAAAACTTTTGGAATATCAAAGTCTTGTGTTTATACCTAAGAGCGTTGGAGGACATGAGGACTAGAACACAAGTCTCCCTCAGTTCTCTGCTTTTCCAGTTGCCCACAATCTTCCAGTAAAAATAGGACAGACAAGACCTGACACATGCATAAAAATCAAACAAAACTTTGCAGAAACCTTACATCTCACTTTAAAAGCAAAGCAAGCTCTTCAGGCTTTCCTAGTAGGTCTAACAACTATGTAAAAACACATATATATACATATATATGTATATAGTTTTGTCTCCTTTTCAGCTCACTCTTTAGGTCTAACCAGGATTTTACTAAGGCAAATCCCACTGCTAAGAACATGCCATATGAAAGCACAAGATTTGTCCAATTTTTTTAATTTTTTTTTTTCATTAATTAATGCTGACATTCTGGCCTTACTAGATATTAATAAAATTACAAGAGTGTGGGGTGAAGGTTTTATACCTGGTCATGGCTGGCTTCAATGGAGCTCCCGATACCTTGGAAAGTCATCTGCACAGGAGACAGTGTCAAACAGGTCATACACTCTTTGCCATTTTGTCTATCACTGTAGTGTACCTATAACAGAATAACATACGTCATCTGCTAAACACCAGCTTTGCACAAGGGAGTCATGCTAAAATACTGTCCCTTTTCAACAAGTTTCTAAGAAGAATTCCAAACATTTACACTGAATTTGTCTTGAATAGAAACCATGGAGTGTGTAAAATATTCTAGGTGGTCACAAGTGAGGGCAAAGTCTCTGCTCTAGGTCTTTTGGATGGCTTTTTAGTCTTGTGTTCTTCAGTTTCTGAGACCTTTGAGACTGAATACAAGAGCATGTATTTATATAAGAATTTAGTTTTGTGTTAGAGTTTCGAGCCTAGATGTGATTTTTAACTCCATTTTGCAGCTTGGGTCTAAAACATCCCTGTAAATCATTACATCTCAAAGAACTCGTCAATAGTAGGTTGAATTTTTCAATTGGATCTCCATTTCTACTGAAATCCACTATTTTGACATGGGTCACATTCTGTTTTTGAACGTGATTTTGTAATTGAATCAAATAAAATGGAGAAGAATTCACATTCTTCTTGAGATGTCACGGCTACCCTTTTCAAAGAGTACCTCACTCCCTGCTGATGTCAAGAAGTGTATGATGAACCTGAACCTCACATGAAGTTACAGAGGAATATAGTACTTCTACTTGAATTATTCTGTGTTCAGGTTCTCTTCAATGAGTTCTGAAATCCCCTAAAGAAAGGATGGATTTTAATGTGTTGAGACAAAATGAAATGAAATGTTGCCAGTGTTTTGTCGTTAAGAACAGGTTGCCCACTCATGGTGAATTGTTGAAATATTACAGTTCTCTGCATAGCTCCTGGCTTCTGACAGGCAGATCAAGCACTTTGTTCTCCAGGACAGGTGGAATGTAGTTTATGGTGGTAATTTACATTGGCTATGTGACCCCTGTCAGAAATGGAAAGAGAGATCAGCTCTGCTGGAGACACAGACCTTTTATGTTAGTATCTATTAGACAGACACAGCTCTGTTAGAGCTGGAGAGCTCAGGCAAAAGCTACATGATAAAGCCTCAGCTTGAAGTTTAGGCTACAAAATTCAACTTTATAATTTCTGAAGAAAACTAGGAGCCACGTTGGAGTTATTCCAGTGGAAACGATTTAGCCACATAAATGAGACTTAACTGTGCACCATGTGCATTAAATCCCCCGTGCCTCCCTCTTCCCTGCCATAGGTGCAAGCCTGGAATACTTCAGCTGTGCAAAACCAGTGCAAAACTGGCCGAGTGAGATGAAACCCCAGTCTGTGCTGTATTTCAGAATCCCTTCACTGACAGCAAAACAGTTTCTCTGGGGCCGACAGTCAGATACTGGTGAAAAATTCTTGTGCTGTGCATAGAAATCCTGATTTCTCTCAGCCCTTATCCTGGTTTCTCTTCCTCTCAACCCCTGCAATATGTGCCTACTAAATTGCTGGTGGCTCTCTGCCAGCAAAGCCATACTACTTACTTAGAAACCACAAGAGGCCCCTTCACATATACAATGGTTTAACTTTGATTAATCAAAAGAGGTATGAAGGTATGAAATTTGGCTTGCAAATATAAACTGAGGTTCTTTAAATGTCAGGGACTGCTGTTATGACAAGGACCTCTCAAGCTTCCACGACTGGGGTAGCTAAATACTCTGCTATGTGTTTTGGGAATGGTACATGGGGAAACGAGGCAGAAAAACTCAAGAGGATAATTCTGCAAAAAGAAAAAAAAAAAGCCATAGCAAAAGGGGGAAAAGCTGGTGACCAAGCACAGTGGATGTCTCAGAACACACGTGGAGACATGGGCAAATGGCACTACATCTGAAGTGCACAGCTTGCCTGTAGGCTTATTTTTAATGAGGATAATATGAGTAAGGTGATACTTCACTAATGTCCACTGGAATAAAGCAAAGCTAACAGGCTGAAAGAACAGGAGATAGCCAGAGGAAAAATGATGACTCGTATTGCATGTCACTATTATCTGCAATAGCAGATTTGAGCCACACTCCCTTTAGAGTCCCATTCTGAAACTGTGATAAATGCAGAATTTTGGTATCTTTCTGGGCTTCACTTTCCCAAAGGAATTTCATGGTGCACTTTTGGCCTCATCTGAATGTATCGAGGCAAAACTTTCTTTTAGATGACAGTCCTCTAATTATCTCTCGTCCTGTTGAAACTCTTCAACTGAGCCAAAACAAACACTGCCTGTATTAACAGTATGAATAGTGATACAGAAAAAATATATATATCCTCAGTGCCTTAAAAGTCAAGAGTGCTCATCTCCACAGTGACTGTTGGCAGGTAAGGACACTCTGTGGACAGACATGAAATGATCCATCCAAATTCATTCAGCACTGGCAGGAGTTCATGGCAGTGCTGGGACTATGCCCTGATTACCATTGGTTACTTTTCCTTTCCATATATTATGGAAGTAAAAATAAGAGTTGTGAGAATAATGACTGTCTGGGACATCATTTTCAGGTTTTGATTTTCTGAATATCATATAAGCAGGGAGGGTGTAGAACAGCACTAGGAAATAACGGCCAGCATACAGATGTCTTAGTAAAGGCAGAGCAAGGTTCTTGTAAAATGCAACTCCAGCCTCAGACTCACTCAGACAAGTGATTTACACATAGCTCTCCTCTGAGGTGCAGCTACGCAGCAGTGCCACAACAACAAGGTCATGGCAGTAACTCTAAACAAGCCTGCCCATTTATTGGAGAAAGCACAAAGCACAGATAGCTCTTCTCCTGGGTAACTACACGCGTGGAGTACCCGAGATAAATCCTACATAAGCACCTCAGGGATCTGACACACAGCACTCCCAGTGTGCTGTGTAAAAGGCAGAGTGCATCCTTGGCATCAAAATAGTGAAATAAAATCTAGAAGTCATCTTTTCCACAAGCATGTGCCATGGATTTACTCATACCTGAAGGCTTCTGTGTTTGATATTCACACAGAAGCAACTGTATATCCACTGATGGATTGCTGCAGTCTGAAACAAACGGCATGGTGTGAGTGTGCTGGGGTGCTGCTGCCATATGTGTATAGAAACATAGGCAAAGATCTGAAACCATTTGTCAACTACATTGGAATTTTGCCCTTGTTTTTAATGTTTTAAATGTCAGAAGAGATGTAAATCTCAGGATGGACATTTACAGCTTCACATAAAGGAAGATACAGATGGATGTTCACAATGTTACAACTGAATTCCAAAATTCTCAACTTTATCTGTTATTTTATAAAAGAAAATTTCAAATTACACTGCAAAAAACTGCAGAAGAAATGACATCAACGTTTACTGCTATCCTAACGATGTTCCAAGCAGGAAATTTCCCTTTTTTTTTTCATACACATATATATGGATATCTCTTGAATCTAGTTTTACAGTAAACCCCTTCCTTATGTGCAACTGTTCTGATAGAAACTACACCACCTGCAACTGTAGAAGTCTTGCAATAAACTGCTTTAACCCACCGATCAATAGGCAATTTCAAGTAATCACCACAGTTCATCTGCATAAACTGCTCTGTAAAGAAAGGTTCTAACTTCAAGCACAGGCTGCTTTGCTGGTCTTCAGTGGCCACCTCTGAACAATCTGTCCTTTTCCACAACAAGGGCTGTGGTGCTTGGGAAGGCAAGAAACCTGTTTGGGCAAGTTAAGCTTGACTACACTGCAGTCAAGCTTAACTATAATATACTAAACTACTCCTGGAAACGAGCTAACTGTGCATTAACAAGAGACCAAGGGGAGCAAAAATAAAGGCTACTGTTTTCACACACTGCTGCTTAGATGTTCACAGTTTGAAGCACAACTTCTGTCTGGCCAAACACTTTCTTTCTTGAACATTTAATAACTTTAAAAAAAAAAAAAAAAAAGACCCAAAGAAAGAAGTAATGTGTGACACTGGAGTTCTGTTTCCAAACCAAAACCAACTCTGAGTCAAAGCATCAGCAGGAGTCTTAGAATGCTAGACAGAAATAAACTAGGTAATAAAATGCCATTATGTTCAGCAATGCACAAATCTTCTGGATTGACAAGCCTGGACTACTTTGTTTGAACAAAGGATGGCATTTCTTTAAATCTGCCCCTTCAGTGGAAAGCATCCAAGTTAATTCTGAATTTACAGATGAATTTCCAAGATTTTACAAAGGTTGCTTTAGTTTTACAGCAATGGGCAAATAGTCTCAAAAATCAGAGGCTAAAATAGTCATTTTTATTTAGGCAAGAGTCTCATGAAGCATTTTTCTTCCTTTCTGGTGAAACACTTGCCTTTCCAATATTGGTCTTTTATCTTCCTCCTCCTGTTGCTCATCTACTGTTACTAATGTCATCTACTAAAAAAAAATAAATTGAATCACACAATCCTGTTTGTTTAAGCTCAAATTCTGTTTCATGTATAATTACTGGTTGGAGAAATACTCCTGGCACAAAACCAGATTTCGTGGACTTGCTCATTTCAACTATTTTCTCAAAGCCAATTTTAGGACCTTTCACACACCAGCATTCTAGTATTTAGAAGCGTTAATCCTTGAATTATCCATAGAGCTTTTCTAACAAATAATAGTTTCTTCAGATACAGAGTAGCATGAAAGAGACTCTGAATGCAACTCTGCATTCTTACTACCTGCTCTGCAACTTCATGTATTTTATTTGTGAGAGTAGAACAGGAGTACAGTTAAAAAAAAACAACAAAGAGCATAGACAAATAATCCAAATCAAAAGCAAAACAAATAAAAAACCTGGAGGGAAAATCCCAATGCATGAACAAAATCTTTTTAGCTGAGTTGCAGCCTAGACACAAACAACAAGGTGAAAACAAAAATTAATTTGTCCCCGATGGAAAAAAAANTACTCATGTCAGCAGGGAGCTGGCTAACCACATGCCCTGCAGCCATTCCCAACGGTCACCCCCCGTGGGACCAATCTAAGGAGTGCATGAAAAACACCCGCGTTGAGAAAAGCCCCCCTTGCTAGCTCATTAAGGCAAGAGAAAGGGCTGGCCATGGGGAAGTGATGTATGACACAATCACGGTGTCAAGAACACGTCACGTTTGATTGCTGCACCTCGGTCTGCAGCAGCAGGAGAGGCTTCCACTGCAGCTACTGCCTGGCAGGGTAAAGACACGAGGTGGCCCGGGAGTGGCAGTTCAGCAGCAGCTCCTCAGCCTCTCCAACACGCTGGGGTTCAGGGCTAAGCTGTCCCTGCTGCAGAAGGTGGCAGCAGGCAGGCCAGAGCCCTGTCGGGGTCGCTGTGGGCAGCGTTTCACGGCCACGACATCTCTACGTGGAGTACAGAGTGAAAAAACTCAAACAGTTCCCAAGGAGAATATATAAAATACCTTCTAAATGCAAAACACCATCTGAGCCAAAGCAGCTTCAGTGTCTTTTTTTCATGCATATCTTCAGTTATCCTCTGACTGCAGAGCTCCTGCATCGCTGACACGGGGGATCACAGCATGGCGGGGGCTGGAAGGGACCTCTGGAGATCATGGAGTCCAACCCCTGGGCAGCCCACACAGGAACAGATCCAGGTTGAGTCTGGAAAGTCTCCAGACGAGACTCCACAGCCTCTCTGGGCAGCCTGTGCCAGGCTCCAGCACCCTCACAGGGAAGAAGTTCCTTCTCATGTTGAGGTGGAACCTTGTGCACTGAAGTTTATACCCATTGTACCTACAGTCTCTGCACTACAGAGAAGAGATTGGTCCATTCCATTTGACACCCACCCCATAGACTTTTGTAGACATTAATAATATCCCCTGCTTGGCTGATAGGGAAGCTGAAATCAGGAGATGGGACATGGCTTTCCATAACAAATCACCCTTATGCTGGATTACCTTGCTACACCATTCCCTTCCTCTGCTCCAGAAACAAGATACATATCATTTTGTACACAGAGCAGCTTCCTGTGGTCTAGAACAAGCTTCCCTAAAAAAATACAGAAGCAAAATAAGGTTAAAAATAATAAATTAATTATTTGGACATTCAAACCCTGCAAAGCACTACAAGCTAATGTGAGTTACACCTGACGTGTCTTTTTGCACAAGGAACTCATTTGCCTGTGCATCTCAGTTAGTTTGGAGAGAGAAAACAGCTTGGGTTTAAAACAACTTTTTAGCAAATGCATCAATGGAAATCTGTTCCCTGTACATGCTTTTTCCTTTCGAGAGTCAAGTTCATAGATTCATAGATTCTCATGCTTGAGAGTCAAGTTCCCTCGTGATACCCACAGCTAAACCCCAGCCTGCTAAGAATTCACTGCCAAAGTGATGGAGCCACGTTAGGATTTACTCAGAAATATTTTGGCAGAGAAAGGCAGCCTGGTGCATTTAGTGCTGGCAGCAGAATTCTCAGAGATCCTGACAGCTTTGAGACTTTCTCCCATGTAAACCCTCTAAAAGCTAAAACGGGTTATGAAAACAGAATTCACTTTTCTTGCAAGGACCAAGCTCCAGGCAGGGAGAGGCAGGAGGGTTTTAATGGCTGTTTGCAAGACACTGAGAAGAAAAGATAAAATGCTACGAAGGCAACATCCAAACCATACCCTCAAGGTAGAAAATTGCCTGCCCCTTGAAGTTAGATTTGCATTTCTTTTCCTAATTCTGCATCCTCTTAAATGAATTCATCTTCCTCATGAAACAAATATTACCTCCTTTAGCATGCTCTGTGGATTCCTATGTTTTTCAGGCTTGCACACCTTTCTTTATGGCAACTGATAGGAGAATGGTTCACATGGTTGTAGGATAATATGGACTAGATGGTCTACTGTCCACAGAAACATCTCTGAAAAAAATGGAAATTAATAAAACCATTCCTTCTAGACCTACCCTGGGTCACTGCCATCAGCTGTGGTGCTGTCTACCTTCCTTCTGAAGTTAGTTGATTAAAAACCTCCTCTAAACCAGAATGCACTGGAATCCAGGTGCTTTGATTTCCACATGAAGCTCTCTCAAGAACAATTCTTGCTATCAGCTTGTTCTATCTCCCCCTCTATTTCACATTCCCAATGATTTTTTTCTCACTTTTGGCTAGTCATGACCTGGAGACCTTGAAGACCTTTTCTACATAAAAAGTTGATTTTCAGTGTAGCAAGTTGTGAGAGACTGGATGGGTATGAGCAAGAAGCTGGTAGGGGACACAGCTGGGACAACTGACCCCAACTAACCAAGGGGACATCCCACACTGATGCCATCCTGCTTGGTAATAAAAGCTCTCCAGCTAAATCAAAGTATCCAGAAGAGACAACAACTGAGCTACTGAGGACTGTGCCAACCAGTTCTAAAGGGGTTTCTGCTCCCTGTGGGTAAGAGGCAAAGAGTGCTGTTGAGATGATTGTGCTGGCCAGTGAGTATGGCACAGTGTAACTACACAAGAAGACACAACCCTCCTGCAAAAGGGTGAATTTCAATACTTTCAGCACCAACAGAAGCACACCATGACTCCACACATCTTCTCAGAGTGCCTGCTGTGACCACTGAGCAGGCACAGTGCTAGGAAATTGGACTAAGAACCAGGACAGGAACCAAAAGCACCCTTCCACAGCTTGTTTTGCAGCAACAAGTACTGATAGCACACAGCAGCACCATCACCCTCCAGCTACTTCAAAGGCTTTCATGAGCACTTGCTTTAAATATACATGTCATTAATTCCCACTACCTTTTGAGTGTTAACACTAAGGGAAAGCAGCTGATCACAGTTCCCTCTAGGCCTGATTGGACATTCCTATTGGTGAATATTTTCACTACTATTTGCAGTCTGGTCAGTTCTGCTGGGAAAGTATCTCCAATGCCTTGAGGGAATGAGGGGGAGGAAGCAGGGGTTAGATGCACAGTTATACACAGAGAAATTTAGGGAGGTTTGACCCCAAATGTGGGTGAAACAATATTTGCTTTAACAGTCTTATTTAAAAAGTATTATCTAACTTTATTCTACAAAAAAATCATCAACATTTAATATCCTAATTTTTCAAGAGAACACATTCCTAAAAGAAGCATTTACATAAAAGACAGCTTGCTCACACAGCCTTCAAATCCATTTTACATCTGATGTTGTAATTTCAGAAGCTTCCTTTAATTATTGTTTGGGTTTTCTAATTTGAATGAGTTACAAGACTTTTGTTCTTCCCAGAACCAGCCCATTTGCTGGGATTCCAGCCCCGAGCTGGCGGTGGCCTCAAATCTTTCCATAGCTGACACATTCAAGGACAGAACAGCATCATCTGGGTTTACATCTGAGCTTTCAGCACACTCTCCTTCACTGGCTGTAGCCAGACACTTGATAAAACACACCTTTTGATTCATTCATCTGCAGGCATCATTCAAAATACACTCTGACAACTAGCACTATATAATCACAACTCTATTTCTTATAAGAGATTCAGTGCATAGAACCTCGCCCAAAACACTGGATTTTTATTTTTTTTTTAAATGTTTGTGGTTTGGGGTTTTTTTTCCTCAAAAGTAATCTGGGGGGAAATTTGAGGAAAATTACATCAGCTATTAATGACTCATAGGAAATGGCTTGAGTTTTGCCCAGTTTACCACAGCTCGGTTCCATTTCACTCCTAAATAAATGATCACTCGAATACAATCACCACAAAGGACCACTTGGATACAATCACCACAAAATGATTACACTTCTAATTAAAACGTTTGTAGTGTAGGTTCAGTAGGTACTACTGAGGAAGAGTGGAGGTGAATGACACTGTGTGTGGGAGCACTTGACACAAAGCAGTGAGCCACAGAGTTTCCACTTTCTATCCTGAAAAAGGAATGTAAATAAAAACAAATCAAGCAAACAAAAGATCATTTGTTGCAAAACCCAATACAGGACATTTGGGATGGGAAGGTAGTCTAGAGACCCACAAGCAGGCAATGGTTTTCTGGGAAACCATGAAAGCTTCATTTTACCCTGCTGCTTCCAAGCCCTCTTCTGAAGCTTTCACCTCCACCCCAGCATTCTTGCCAGTCTGTTCCCATTTCTTCCCACTGGCCTCCTCAGCAGGGAGGTACTGCTTAGAATGAGATGGGATACTGAGTATTTATCAGAATACTTTCACCTTACTTCTACTCACCAGAAAAATTAAAATAGTCTTGTAATTCTCTTTACTGTAGCAATTTGAATCTGGAGTCAATAGGGAATGCTCGTTTGGTTGGTTTTTTTTCCTCCTGCTTGTTTTTCTCCCTAACCTTGCAATTCATACCAACAAATTATTGCAATTTTCAAAGGTATTTCAGAGCTCTGTGTTCTTCATGAGCTCAAGAGACTGGCCAATGTCTTGCTGTAGCCTTCTCATTATTTAACATGCTTTTTTCTTTGTGAATGTTCATGCACCAAATCTCAATATATGAAAGTTGGACGTGATGATAATAATTTCTATTCCAATTATTTCCTTCAGATTTAACCCTGAATACCTCATTCCTTCCTTTTGTATTCAAAACTCCCACTGAACTCAAATCTGATTTTCACGACTGCTGTCCAGAGTTGCTTGAGAAGGAATTTCAGGCCCAAACAATTAAAAAGACCAGGAACTACTCAACTACCACGGACACTGTCAGCAACTTCTGTCAGTGAACTTAATATCAAAGAGATCTCAGGAAAGAGCACAGATGGAATTCACAAACCTTCACCAAGCCAGGGAAGAGAGGTGTGGAGGCCACGCAGCAGCCGTTCCTTGGGGAGCCGGGTGCCAGGCCTGTGGTGCTGCCGCAGGGCCGCAGCCACGGCTCCGTCTGGGAGAGGCCATGGAGATGCCATGACACAGCCCAGGCTACAACCAACAGCTGCCCCATGTCCTACGTCGAGTCTGAAGCAGCTGCACTCACCCTTTTCTGCTCTCTCAGTGAGGGCAGCCATGAGGAAAGCAAAGGGACAACCCACAGCACGCGAGGACAAGGCCGGAGACAACTCGACGCGAGGCCGAAGCATCTGAGGCGCAGCTGACCTCAGGCAGCCTGGGGCAACCAAATTTGCCAAGGGTCACACAGGGCAAGCAGGCATACGAGTGAACTGGAAGGGCGTTACCTGATGTGTATGGGTGTTGATCAAAACCCAAGTGGCATTTATCCCTAGAGTTTTCCCCGCACGTGCACTGCAAGGCTGATCTCCAAATCCAAACCCCAACAAAGCAAAATGAGCGTTTGTTTGGTTTAAAGCCACAGCAGGGAAAGGTTTGAGCTCCGTGTCAACCCCAATGCAAGTAAAGAAAATGCAGTCTCAGCCCAGCTGAACCCAGCAGCTCAAACCCACACACTGAAACACGTATGTGCCACAACTAAACCCGACTCCAGAGCCACCACCAGCAGGACTTCTGTGTGTGAAGTCATTCAGGAATGTACATCTTTGCTACTGGATGGAGAAACGAGAGACATTCAGAAACACCCAATGACACTTAAATCCATCGATGGATAAAAATGGAGCAGTTAACCACTAAAAAAAAAAAAGTGTAAGGGAGAAAAATAAATAAATATGCAAATTGTGTAACCATTGCAACCAAAAGAATACATCACATGGAAACGGTATCCTGTGCGAGGTTTATGACATAGCCACTTCAGGGAAAAAGCCTGCCAAGTCCTGCCAGTGCAGCAAGCCAAGCATCACAGAATCACAGAATGGAGGGGGTTGGAAGGGATCGCTGGAGATCATAGAGTCCAATCCCCCTGCCAGAGCAGGGTCACCCAGGGCAGCCCACACAGGAACAGATCCAGGTGGGGCTGGAAACTCTCTAGAGAAGGAGACTCCACCACCTCTCTGGGTAGCCTGTGCCAGGCTCTGTCACCCTCACAGTGAAGAATTTCCTCCTCATGTTGAGGTGGCAGTTCCTGTGTTTCACCTGCTGCCATCACCTCTCGTCCTGACACAGGGCACCTCTGTCAAGAGCCTGGCCCCTTCTACTTGAAACCCATCCTTCAGATTTTTGTAAACATTAAAAAGATCCCCTCTCAGTCTACTCCAGGCTAAACAGCCCCAGGGCTCTCAGTCTTTCCTCAGCACAGAGATGTTCCAGTCCCTTCATCATCTTTGTAGCCTCCGTTGGGACTCTCTCCAGCATTTCCCTGTCCCTCTTGAGCTGGGAGACCAGAACTGGACAGAATACTCCAGATGTGGTTTCAGTAGTGCAGAGTTAGAGGGGGAGGAGAACCTCCCTCAACCTCCTAGACACACTCTTCTTAATGAACCCCAGGATACCAGTGGCCTTCATGGCCACAAGGACACACTGCTGTCCCATGGAGAACTTACTGTCCACCAGCACACCAAGGTCCCTCTCCACAGAGACACTCAATCAAGGCTTTTTACATTTTATAGTCTTTGCTTCATGGAAACTCCCAGGGGAATTTTCTACTGGACTACACGCAACTTGTGTTTTGCCTCAGTAGAAGAAACTGCAGGCTCAAATTATTCGTGTGTAAACAGCTTCTCTAAATGTTTCCATTTCAACAAACTCTCTGAATAATTTACTGCACTGAAACAGTCAGCAAAAATATCCGTAACTTTCCTAATCTAGTTACACAACAATGAGCAAAATACCACAGTCACTTAAAAAATAATTTTACCAGAGCTGAATTTTCCTTTAAACAATCTCCAGGCAAAGTCTGCAAAAGAATTAACTGGTAAATCATATTCATAAATATGAAGCAAGCACTAAAAATGCTTTATTCAGAGTTTGTGAAGGCTTGCTTGAAGTATTTGTGTTTAATTGTTGCTGGTAATTTGAAGCCTGAGCCTTGAAAGTATCCAAGCTAAACACCTATTTTTCAGTGACACTGAGCTGCTGCTTATCAATTACAAGTATCTTTAGAATAATAAGCCATAAAAACATAAAAATGTGATTTTTTTTTTAGTACTTCTGCACACATTGGTCCCAAGTAAGTCTTAAAGGCTTGCAACAGAACAAGGCTGAGATCATATACAAACAGTATAAAGAATTTAAAGTAAATAATAACATTTTAAAGACTTATCCCCTTCAGCTAAAGAAGTTCCAAAAAACCACATTCAAATAAGCAAATAACATTTCTTTTTTTTTTTACATTTACAAATAAACCATCATATGAGTATTTATTGATTTCTTTTTTTTTTTAATTCAAAAATACATTGTAACAGAACAAAATGTATACGTTCTTCAATGAAAGACAAAAACTATGGTCATCATCCGGGTCAGAGTACAAATGCATGCTAACAACTTCAGATCATTTGGGGTCAATTCAGGAAACACAAATGAGCTAAGCAGTCGTTCTTCACTTCCTCAATCCGCCGGAGAAAGTTCCCCTCTGCAGACATCAGCTTTGCAACTCACAACACCCCGAGAGCTTTTCTAGGCTGACAAGTGGTGGAATGTGGAGCTGGCAGCTCCGCCCCAGCTCTGCCACCCAGCAGCTGCACAGCCACGGCGGGCTGACTCCAGCAGGGTGTTGGGAAGGCTGCCAAGGTGATGGGAGGACCATCAGTTACAGGCTTGAGAGATGGCAACATCGGGATCCTTGGCCGAGCTTCTCAGTGGGTAGCAGGGCCGAGTAAAAAGTAGTAGTCTAGTTTACAGATTAAATGCATTATATATTTTTTTCTTTTTGGCTCAAGGTAAGACCCTTTAAAAACCATTTCTACATAAGCATCTAGAATCAAAGCATTAAAAAAAACTCAAAAAAAAATAAAAATCCAGGACAAACATAGCTAATCATTTTACAGTAACCACATACTGGGCAAGTAGGAATCAAACCAGTGACAAATTGTGCATCGGCTCTATGGAAGTGTTCCTGGTAGACACAAGCAATCTGACAAGATGTGAAAGCAAGCAGTGAAAACTCCATGGATTTTGTTTCTTTTCATCAGAATTAATCTGTTTCTACTGTAGGCAGGTAACATATGGAACCCAGGAAAACTGAATTCCTATTAGCAGCTTAACTCTACTACAGTGAGGCTTAGGCTTTTACTGT
>VYZU01033303.1:40682-129475 GCA_013401355.1 Ceyx cyanopectus | reverse complement strand
CCCCTCCCCGCCGCCCCGCGCCGCCGGCCGCCGCCGCCCCGGGCGCGCCTGGGCGCCGCTCCCTGATCGATCCCAACGTGGGCAAATCCTCCAGTACCAACCTCATGGCCTCCCCGCTCCAGCCTCCATCTTTGACTAGTTGACATTCAGCTCCTGCCTGACCAACTCCTCATTAGCATACCGCCCCCGCCATTGGCTCGCCCCTGCGCTAGTCTTTGCCACCGCCCTCGCCATTGGCTCCCGGGGAGGATATTTAAAAATATTCCCCTCTCGCCCATTGGCGTCCGGCCGCCGCGTCACGGCGCGCTCGCTATTTTAACAATGAACGCCAAACACATTCTTCCATTCACAAATTTTTTTTTCAGTAGTTTGCCCGCCTTTTCTCCAACTACATTTTCATTGATTTTTTTGTTTCAACTGAGGGGGTCCTGGTTGTAAACAGATAAATCAAAGGCGAACAGAGGGGGGACCTGAGCAAATATTATTTTCTCTCTCTTTCTCTCTTTTGTTCGGCAGTGCTGGTGTTGGGGGAACAAAACTGCTCCCCAGCGGTCCCGGATCGGAGAGGTGTGGTCGGGGGGGGTGGGGGGAAGGGTGTTGCTCTGCCCAAGAGGTTGCAGCTATTTTGTGACTATTTCAGTTTCAAAGCTCGACTCTTTCCCTCAAGTAGAAAAGCAAAGCACTGTCCGGACTGTCAAGTCTTAAACAGTAATTTTTGCTGTAGCTGGGGAGTGTTTGCCGGGGGGAGGGGGCGCTCGGTGGGTGCGTGCCCACGGGAGAGGCGGCTCCTCTCCCTCCCAGACCGGCGGGCAAGCGGCTTGCACGGCCACGCTCCCCTCCCGCTCCTCCCGCAGCCGCGTCTCCGCGGGCTGAGCCAAGCAGGGGATTTAATTGTGACCGACTCAAACACACCAGGTCACTCCAGTGCACTTTCATGACAACAAGCGCTTTTCCTTTTGTACACGCGGTCGAGCTGAAATCAGGCGATATCAAAGTTTACGGGCTAGGAAGGAAGCTCTCTAGTATTCCCTTGCCCTGCAAGTTGTAAAACACAGGAATCGTTGAAAAATTTATAAACAAAGACTGAGAGAGTCATTGAGAGACGGGGTCTCTCCCAGGGAAATGTCTTGAAGAGTTTCTTTTTTGAAAGGATTTCTGCCATATTGTTAACTAACAAACTCAAAAGTGTGCAGTTGCTTCCCCTTTAAAAGACATAGTTCCTCCTGTGGAATCAGCTCTTCAACAATTGATTTCAGCAGATGTTTGTAAAATGAAAATGTTTTAATACTCCAATGAGAAAACAGAAAAAAGAATCGGGTAAGCTGTGAGAAAGCAATACACTTTTGTGGGTAAAAAAGGCTCTTTAAAAAAATTAGTTTTAACTGCATTTAATTTTATTAAGTAATCTGTCTTTGAAAAACAAAACAAAACAGTATATTTATCTCTAAACTGTTGAATGCTTTTAAATTTAAAATATCTCTTCCTTTCATTCCTTAATACCTTCATACCAACTCAAACCCCAAAATATAACTTGAGTGTGTGAACTAGAATTTTACATTATACAAGAAAAAAAGACATTAGTTATTTTTAAAAATAAACTAAACTTCCTTGGTATCTATTCTTGGGCTTGGGAGTTGGTTGTGATGTGGATATTTTCTCCATATATGTATGCATTACATGTGCGTAGCCCCCCACGCACGAATATTGAACCCAAGTTGTAAATGCTGGGTCTGGGTACTAATGGGTGGGGACTTGGAGCAGTGGATCTCTGGCAGTGTTTTTGGAGATGGGAGAGAAGGGCAGTGGGCTGTGAAATCACACATTCCTGTCCAATGGAGCTGAAATAATGGTATTGTTCTCTGGAAAAGAGGTTGCTTTTCTCTTCTCCATTCTTCCCCTGATCTGCAGGGACCTGATTGTGCAGTTAATCAGCAAAAAAGCGTTTGATGTAAGGCAGGGCGTGAATTCAAAAGGGCCAGGGGGGATTCAAGAGGGATTCTTCTGTCTGATAGAAAATGTTTTTCTGATTTCAAAATGGTAGACATTTGAAAGGCTGCACTGGTCTCTCTTCAGAGACCCAAGTTTGTAGTAGGTACCAGCACTAATTATATCGCTTCCTTTGTGGGTTTGACACTTTACTGCTGGAAAAAAAAATAAATTAAGAAAAAAAGAGTAGATATCTTCCAGCAAAAAGAAAGATGTCCTTCCTGGAGCAAAGGTGATACCCTGTGTCCCTCAGTTAATTCCTTCAGCTTGCTATCAGTCGCCAGAGAGTCTCCTTATGGCCGCTGGATAAATGTTTAGCATTGCACGGTTCAGAGTAAAATAAAGCCCGTGGGAAGCAGGTAAGGACTGAGTTGGTTTTGTAGCTCTTTTTGGTGACCTGTGTCCCGAGCATGACATCCGCCTCCCCAGGTCTTTGAGCACAGAAGCTTTCCCGTCCCGCACTGACTCCTCATTAAAGCTTCCCTTGCCAGCCTTGCCTCCAATGCCAAGAATACTTGAAGCGCGTTTCTTATTTCTGTGTGGTCATTTCCCAGTCTTCTTAACAAAGTGTTTTCCACCGATTTCTGCTGTGGTTTACATACAACACCCTCCAAACTTTCCTATGCACAGCGTCTATACATATGTAAAGATGTACATTCGTGGCTATCTCTTTACTTAATATATTAGTATAGCCACACAGGAAATTACACATCCTAGAGAAAGGCGACTGCCTTGGATGTTTACGGGAAAGAGATGTGTGACTTTACAGCAAGCTCCAAACGGCTTCGTCAGTTTAACTTTGGCCAAAGTGCAAATTAAGTTAATGCAAGGTCCCCATCGCCCATCCTCGGTCCCCAGCTCCCTCGCTGTGTACCACAGCCCTTTCCCCGGGGCTCCTTCCAGCTCTGGGAAGGGAGCTTTGCTCTGCAGTAATGCCGGATTGATTGATTTAATTTTTGCGTTTCAGGGCTAGGGGACATTGGGACATTTTCTGGATTTTTTTTTTTTTTTTTAAGTGTTGTTTTGCTGCAAATGTGCAGTTGTGCTCTCCCCTCCCTTTGGAAAGGGAGGCTGAAAAAAGACATTTGTTCTGCTGTTAGTTTGGGTTAAAGAAGGGCTCCTTGCAAACGTCCAATGCTGGAGAGGAATGGCAGTTTTATCATTTTTAAACATCAAGGAGGGGAGGGAGAAAAGCTGATTTTATTTTTTTTTCTCCAGATCTTGGGGTGTTTTTGCAGTGTAACTCAATCTGATGTCACTGGGGGTGGAGTCTCTGCTGCGTTTGCTTAAACTGGAGCTGCCTCAGTTCAAGGCCTTGTCGCTGAAAGTTCTTAAATCTGTGGCAGACAGGCATGACTATTCCTTAATGAGACCCCTGCTGCAATAACGCGTTTTTTATTTTAATCAGCTCCTTAATGCTATTAATTAAGACTTCTTTCATAACACTTTTCCCATCTGCAAGGTTAACGTGGTCCCGCACGATCAGCACAGTAACACGCTTCACCGTTATCATCTGTGTGAAAACACATGTACAAACTCATATAAAACCTTCTTAATTAGGTCTTGAACATACATATGCTTTGTGAATGTGGGTGACAGGCAGAAACAAAGAGAAGAGAGGAGGGCAAGAAAAATTTCACAGAAGTTTGTAAAGATATTTACAGAGCCTGTTATAAATTAACTTTAAAAGCCATCCCCATGGAAGATTGCTACATTTCAGAAGGATAGATTTGATTTTTGTGTTCTGTCTTTTATTCCCAGCTCCCTAGCTGCAAACATTTTGCTCCTGTGGACAAAACTGTAAGGCTTAGATTCAAAATTAATTGATAAAACTCCATGGGAGACAGGAACAAATGGATTCCTAAAATATTTACAGGACAGCATTGACTAGTAATATTCCAACTTAAACAGATTGGACTTTTGGTTTGCCTCATTTTCAGAGAAATCACTACCACTCCTTCAGAGAAACTGGAAATCAGTCACCTCTGAGCATCTAAAATAAGAATTCTCTTCTCATTTAGCATTGCTACCCTGACTTTTATTTTTTAAGACACAAACTTGAAAAATGAAGCAAACACCTTATTTAAATACTTATTTGAATGATCTTAAAACTTGCCTCTCAAATAAGTGATATTTAACCATCCCCACATTTTTACCCAGTTTACCAAACTGTTTTCTTTGAATGAGCTTTGATTCAGACACACAAGAGTAAAACAGTTGTTTTATGTGTGTCTCTATCAACATATGTGTCTATGTATCACTGAAATTCAAATTGTTCTTCCCCCCCTCCCCTGATTCTTATAGTTTTTCAATAAATGCAGCTTGCTGAAGGATTTTTGAAACGAAAAAAAATTAAACAAAAGCACTATTCACAACAAAAAAGACACCCCCTGAATCATTTCATTATTTTAAAAGCTTCCAGAAACGATTTCTAAAAGTTTAAAATGCACTTCCCCAACCACATCTTTATTTAGATAAAACAATCGTTTGAATGTAATAAAAATTCAGTAGTTTCTTAAGGACATTGTCCTAGCTGCAGGATTGAAAATAAGAAAGGC
This sequence comes from Ceyx cyanopectus, assembly GCA_013401355.1. NCBI lineage: Eukaryota > Metazoa > Chordata > Aves > Coraciiformes > Alcedinidae > Ceyx > Ceyx cyanopectus. Next base: position 124,931 of record VYZU01033303.1, on the reverse strand, counting down.
AGAGAAATCTCCTCATTCCTATCGCTAAATAAATAAATAAATTTCCTAGCTAGCAGATGGCCAAAAATACCTTGCGTGTTTCCATAAACATATCCAATCGATAGCTTCAAAAGTGATTGAATGTAACCAAAATGCAGTCAGCTCAAATCTCTGCTGATCAGACCTCTACAAAGCAGGCTCTTGTGCTCGGTTTGACAGTGTCCGAGAGGGAAGGGAACATGAATGAGAAAAACAGTCACTAAATGCAAGTTATGAATGAGGGATTGGATGGGAGGTTTAAAGAGGAGGAAAGAGAAAAAAAAAAAAAAGAAAAAAAAAAAGAGACATGGCTAATGCAAAAATCAGTTTAATTCCGTAGGTTTTATATTGATGTGATTTTTCCCTCGGATCCCACTGCGTCTGCGGAGTCGTAGTTAAAAACCTCTGGCCCAAGCCCCAGTGAACACCCTCGCTACAGGAAAGAGGGGCATTGTGCTTGTTGGCTCACATTTTCTTCTCCCCCCCCCCCCCCCCCTTCCCCCCCCCCCCCCCCCCCGTATTTACTCGTCTCCCATCTCTCCCCCCTCCCTCTTTTGTAAATCAGAATGAGGAGGTTTTATAGTGAGTCTAATTCTCACTCCCTCCATTTCCTTCCTTTCTGCATTTTTTATCCCCCCTCCACCCCGCCCCTCCCCTGCCTGCAGCCCTGGTATTGATTAACCACTTCGCTGCTACCCCTCCGCCCTGCCTCGCTCCAGCCCCGGCCTCCCCGAGCCCAGTCCCGCACCGGGGCTGCCCCGGGACCGGCGGCCGGGGAGGGAGAGCGCGGCCGGGGCTGCCCCCGGTGCCGGCGCGGAGAACGAGGCTTCCCGGCTCCGGAGCTCCCGCCGCTCCTCACTAGCCCTTTGAAATCAGTTGCAGGAGGCTGGTCGGAGCGCCGGGAGTGCCCGGGCGGCTCCGGGCGCGGGGAAAAGTGGTAAAACAAACGGCTACCGACCCAATGAGGGGGGGTTCTTCTCCGAAGGATGCGGCCCTGCGGCTGCGGAGCGGTGGAGGGAGGAGTGTGACGGAAGGAGTGTGTGTGTGGGGGGGGAAACCCGAGCACCGAAATAGTTAATTGCCCCTGGATGCATTGATTAGTATTGATGGCTTTGGTAGTTTTAATGGATTTGTTGTTTGTGGGAGGTGGGGAGCTTTTGCCTTGCTTTGAATTCTAACCCCCTGGCTGGGAGCTTGCTCCTAATTGCATGCACAGCATTCCTTCGGAGTGGGTGGTATCACCTTTTACTGCTGCTCCCTTCCACAGGGAAGGCCTGTAAAAAATCCCTTTCATGTGCCCGAAAATCAATACCCAGGGCTCTGGATGGCTGCTGTAAAAACAAAACAAAATCCTGTCCCTCCCCCGCCAAATAATAATAACATATATATAGACGAGAAAGGGGAAAAAAAAGAGACCCATAAGAGCAGCCCCCTCCCTGCAGACAGACAAGGGGCAGCGGGATCTTTTTGCCAACCCAGGGCCAAGGCAGTTTCGGGCAGGATGGAACGAGCCCCTATTTTTACAGCTGCTGGGGGCACTTTCGGAGGGGGCTGCAGTTGGAAGCTGGAGGTTTCAGTCTGGTTCTGGTCAATAAAAATGGATGTGGCTTGAAAATGCCTGCTGCAGTGGCAAGGGAGGATGGAGGGTCAGAAGCAGTGCTTAAAAGGTTAAAAAGGACTGGGTGAGTGGGAAGCTGTAGAGTTATGGGTGGAGTTACCCATACTTTTTAAAAAAAGCACAACAGAGTAAACAAATTCATCTTTCAGTTAGTGTCAGGAGGAAGGTAAGAGTGCAAGGGTGCTGTGCCTTGCTGTGTCCAGCACCGGGCTTTTGGAAATATTAATAATAACAACAAAAGAGAGAGATTTTACTAGGAAACTATAAAACCAAGTTTATTTTTAATTCTGTCCCCAAACAGTGCAAAAATGATATCGGTCTAACTTACAACTGAACTTCATGTTCACTTCTCTCTCTGCTGGATCTTAATTTCTTTAGCACTGAGGGGAGAGGGAGCGATTGTTAAGCGTTTAAAAATCCATGCAAAATAAATCAATGTGTTTCTGCCATCTACATTTCAATTCAATAACATCGTTTTCATAGAGCTATTTCATTAGTATGGAATAACTCACCTGTAAGTAATTATAGCTGACTTGCTTTCTAGCAGAGACCAATACAAGTCCAGAAAGGGGATAAAGGTTAGCTCAAAGAAAAACTGCAGAGGTTTGGCATGGGTATAAAAGCGAATAGCTGTGCTCTTCCCTTAGAAAGCAAGTAACTCTTAGTCATCATTTAAAAGAAAATTCATAGCTGTGCCTTGAAGCTTCCTTGCAATCTAAAATTTAAAAATAAAACCCAACTTGAAAGTGTTCCTTCTGTAAAACGTAACCTCACTGCATCAAACAGAAGAAAGCTCCAAACCAACAAACAACCCAAAGTTCCTATAATAATTGTTTGAGAAATCCACCTTTCTCAGATTTCACACAGGCTCAGTCAAATAGTTTGTTTGATATTTGTTGTTGTAATTCTGCTTCTTGTTGAAATTGTGTGTTGGCACTGAGGTACATTTGTTTGAAATTAGTTTATCAGTGTAACACTAACTTAAGAATGAGTTTACCGGTTCAAAAGTGCACTACTTTGAAAGAGATAATTTAAGTGGAGTTGTACATGTAAAAATAAAAAACCACAAAGAGTATTTTAAATATTTTTTTTCTATCTAATACTATTAAAATTAAAGAGCACGCCTTTAGAGATAGTGTAAAATTCTGTAAAGTTCAAATGCTTTGTGATTTAATTTTTACTTAGAGCAAACTACACAAACATTTTGTATTAATTCATACTACTGTGCAACATTTATTTCTAGCTTGTCCAGAATATGCAATAAGAAGGATTCAANCAGAAAAACTGAAAAAAAAATTTAAAATAGAGTATTTTTAAATATTATATAATTTCAGGAAGTTCATTCTTTCACCATTGTGCAAGCTTTTATATGTACATTTTAAAACAAAATATTTATAAAAGAAAATGCCTTTCTAAAATGCCTAGGATGTGCTCATCTCTAAAATTCTGTGGATTTATACTTCAAACTCTTTTTGAACAAAAGTTAAAAGGTTGTTTTGCTGTACCAAACAATTAAAATGTGGTTTCAGAGAGGCAGGGAGAGGAGGGAGTTGTGCTGTTAAAGATTTGAAGCTTTTTTTTAGGAGTGCACTACGGCAACAAAACCTACAATTGAAAGTATTTCAGGGTCTCATTCTTTGTTTTAGTGTCAGGAAGAACATTCAGTTTATTTTATTTATTTTATTTTTAAATACAACCCACAAAACTTACTCGGAAGCAAACATAAGTATTCAGTTCTTTCCTTCTTTCCAAACCATTTTTGTTTTTGTTTTTCCCCCAAATAGTTAAAAACCCCTCACAACCTATAGCAACATAAAGTGTATAACCTGCAATTCAGATAGCATGAAAAAAAGAAAAAAAAAGGAAAAAAAATTTTCTTCATTCACTGAATTCACCTTAACAATTTTGGAATTTCATTTGTTTGAAATCTGCAGCATATTTATCTCCCAGACTTTTTAGTGCACTAATCTGTTTGACATTCAAGAAAAATAACTGAAGAAAAACTCCACCTCTTCTCCCCCCCATCACAGTTGCCAATTACTATGATTCTGTTAGCCCTGACCAAACGGGAGGAATCAGCAGGGTATTATGGGAGATTTATCTAAGGGTCACATCTCACTTCTGAGTTAAGATTTTAATATGAAAAGAAATCATTATAAAGCTTTTCTCTTTCTTCTGGCATTTGTAAAATATGTGCTAAATATGAAGATAGTTGTGTGTTTGTTGCAAGAGCTGTCCCTGGGCTGGGTTAGCAGAGCTTTGTTTCCCTGATAAATGTTGAAAACAGCTTTTCCTTTTTTAACTCTAAAATCCCCCCAGTAAACACTTGTGCAGATGCAGTTGGTATATTTCAGAGGAGCTGATCTATTCAAATGGGATTATGAAATTATGGTTTGATTATCAAACAAACAAACACTTCAGTTCAAAAGGCTTGTGAAACTTCAGCTTAAATTTGGGAGTTTTAGAAGGGTGAACGTGTGGCTGTGCTCTCAGTTGGACTGTCTCATAAACTGTCTTTTCAAAATGAACTAGAAAACTGCAGAAAGAAGAGCTCACAGTTTTGTTTGGCATGGCTACTGAATTGCATACTAGAAATGAATTGAAAGCTCAATTCCATTGCTTTTAGCTGTTAACCAATATAGCTTTGTTTTAAGCTTGCAGTCTTAGTAAATGCTTCCAAAGTTAAATGTAAGCTTTGTATTGCTCACTAGCACCAGTGAGGCTTAATTTTAAACAACATTTATAAAAAACTTTGTTTCAAGATTAATTTCCCCTTACCTTAAAACTTGTGTGGCTTGCTCTTCTCACAAATACAAAACGATTAATATTGGCATTTTTAAAAATTATTTTCTCTCTTGCTGTATGCTAATTATTCAAGTCCATCAAGGCTTAGTCATTCAATTATATTTAAAATATCACCTGTTAGTTCACACCCAGTTTCCAGGAACCTCTGGTTAACCGAGTAGAGCACCAACCTTTAATTGTAATCTAACATTCCTCATCACTTATAATGAAAGATAGTGAACTAGTTAAGGAAGACTTTGTTGGTACAAGAGGAAAATTAAAATAAATTAATTTAAAAGCCCTGAAAAAATAGTCTTTGCAAATACAGAATTTATTTGGTTAATATCTCACACACATTGTGCATTTAACCACAGGGAAGTGGTGGGTGCTTAGAAATATTTCAGTCAACACTGCTAGCTCTTGAGCATGTTTATGTTTGCCTTTCATGTCAATGGGGGAAAAACAGCAATGAAATTTGGGTGTTTATACACCTAGAAGCTGGGAAGTCCTGGTTAAATATACCAATCTGTAACTAGGAACATTCATGTGAGAACGAGAGCTTCTTCATGCTAATTGAAATCTGTACCTGGAAAATAACAACCCAGAAGGAGAATTAATTTTTCAATGAGAACTCAAACCTGTTAGGAGTCTGTAACCAAACCCAGGACAAATTCAGATACGGTTCACTATAAACATTCTCTTACAGAATAGGAGTTTTTTTCTATCAGGGAAGAGGGAATTTAGATTGTACAAGTCATACGTTAAGATCAAACGGACAACAGCATCTTTTCAAAATATTTAAAAATATTCCTTATCCACAGCGTTATCTTTGTGACTAAATGATTTTAGTAAATGCTGTAGGGAATATGACATTAGCTAACAGAGTGCAAAGGGTCCCTGTTTGTCTCAGTCCTCTGAGTATTCCTTGCAGTGGACTGAGCCTACACTTAAGACATCCAAATGCATTTCCCCAAATGACATCAAAGACTGTTTAAATCAATATTTGGATGATCAGGGAGCAAATGTTTGAATTTGGAAAGGAAGGGGCAAATGTAGCCTGTGCTTGGTTGTTGTAGCACATCCCAAAGGTTTTGAGGTGGGCAAATGTTGTCACATGGCAAAGCTGCTGTAGGAAGGCAAGAAAATGACCACTGTTGAAATGGTGGGAGGATTGTTTCAAGGATTTCATGACTGGGCAATTCCACTAGGCAGAGAAAAACTGGGAGGAATTAACAGTGCCATCAAGGGAGGGTTGTGCTTTGTGTGGACAGTATTAACAGGTAACTAAAGTGCAAGTGACTGCAGGGCAGAATCACTTCACCAATTCTTTCAAATACTTAGTTTAATGGTAATCTGTACTTTGTGGCAGAAACCAGAGCTAGCAAGGTCTTTTTGATCTAAGCTTATATGGAAGCTACTTTGGTGATGTGAACACAACCAAAATGGTTTTAAAAATCAAGAATTTCAGAGAACAAATTCTCTGTTGACACTGTCAATGGAAACTTCAGGCATCATTGTGTTTCAGCTCAGTTTTTCTCATGTAAGAATTTAAGAGAACAAATGTGTTGATCACTGTGATTAAAAAAAACAAACAAACAAACAAAAAACAACCAAAACAACAAAACCAAACATTACCTCACAGTAAGAACACATTGATAATATTTAAACCAAACTAAAGTTTTCTTCCCAAGTATACATATGAGCTTTGCCTAATAGGGATAGACTCAATGAATAATTTAGACAGCATAAAGTTTGTCTGCTGCTCTTACCTGGCTCCTGACAGACCTTTCTTGGTTTCAGTACAACTTTCAGAAGTCACTGGTATCCTAAAATTGCTGTTTGTAAGTCTGCTGGGAAGGGGTGAGCAGCTTTTCTCTGCTGCTCATACAGAGGTTGTGCACTCTCTACTTCACTATTTCTCATTTGAACTAAACATTCATTAAAAAGATATCATCGAAAGAAATCCCTAAAAACTTTAAGCTCATTATGTGATGGTATTTGTTTTTATTAAGGGTATGTTAAACTATCCTGATCCAAATAACAATCAAGATAACATCTCTTTAAGCTACATTAATTCAGACTCTTAAAGACCAAATATATATAGCAAAGTGTGCAAATTAATACACTAAAGGATGTTGTACACTTAAACCACACTTGGAAACAACAGACCCTTCCAAAGAGATCTCATCTTCTTTAAGTGAAATGAATCAAAATTTTTTAAAAATCTCCAAATGTCAAAAGTGATTGTAAAAAAACAATGTGCATTGCAAACCCCACCACCTAAACAGCCATTATGTTTAAAGGAAATCTGTGATCTGCAACCAATTAGGAGCAAAATGGTTGTAAAATATTTAATTTGTGAGTAGCATTTTAAATTCAGTAACAGCTATAACAAAATGGGTAAGTAAATGACATTAATCACTCCTGATACTAAATTATCCCTATTTTGCTTCTAAGACAGGAATCAGACCGGGTGATGTTTTCTATTAGTTAAATACATCCATAACCCAGTGAAAGCCTAGGAGGCCATTTAACTAATGGGGATTCCAACATCCTTGTTGTTCCTTTATTTTGTGTACTTTTTAAAGGTCATATAACTGTTTTAAAGAGTCACCCCTTGATTTTTCAGCAGCAGTAGTGAGCATTATTTTCCTGATAAGAGCTATTTCAGACAGGTAGAGCAATGTTTCCTGCAGTGAAGACTAAACACCAAGCTCATTTGAAATGATTTTAACAACTTCATGGCCTAAAGGAAAAGACTGCTCTCCAGCCTACACGATCAAGTTGTTTTCTTTTTGGTTTTGTTTCAAAGAAGAATATTTTTTTGAGGGTTACAGTAAGCAGGAACACAATGCAAGTGGTTATTTTCCACAGCTGAGCTATTGTTTCATTCAAATTCTGGCTTGTGTTTTGTTTTGTTTTGTGGTTTGGTTTTTGGTTTTTTTCTGTGTCTGTGGTTTTGTTTATTTGTTTGGTTTTTTTAGAAATTAATGGTAAGTGCAGCAAGTAGGTGTGAGTGCTCAACTTCTTCATCCCAAAACACTCTTGCATGGTGTCTCCTGTATGGTCTAACAGTCAGAGACATTTGGTCTCACTCTCACCTGTTTTCCATTGTTTTCCATCCCCTGGCTGCACATTTCCATTCCTCATTTAATGAAAAGGAAAATTGTATTTTTATATATATATAAAAGAAAATAGACCCGTTTTAAAAATGCATTTCAATTCATGAACATCTCAGATTAGATTCAGCTTCTCAAGATGAATTATTTCCTGCTTTTCTTTCTTGTAAATATCTTCCACCACCAACCACCTTCTGCAGATAAAACTTTACCAATTAGTCATTTACAGACATAAACTCACAAGGCAAAAAACAGCCTTTGCAGCTCTAGGCCTCTTTGATGATGATGATGATGTTTACAAATGCTTTCACTGCTGGGCTAGTAATGTGCACTTTGCCATTAGCTCTCTGAAACTGTTCGGCACACAGAATGTGCCTTTCAGGAAGGCAGATGGTAAGAAAGATTGTTCCTTTCATTATATGCAGGACACTTATAAAATAAATAGTGGCTGGGGTGAATGTACTGATTTCTTCAGGGTGAAAAAAAGCTGTCTTATTGTTCAAAATGATTTCACTGGCTGAATGGGTCACTCACATAAATATCTGCCTCGGGGAGATTTCCACTGCTCCTGCTTTGCCACCGTGCCTCCCAGCAGGGGGTGAGGTGGGGGCTTCTGGTGCCAGGTGCTTTACATGTCCATTGTAAGACAGCCCTTTTATACGAGATGTGACTGAAATCCTTCCTTTCCCTACCCTGCTTTCCTCAGTTCCTATGACAATTTGCAGTTCCCTCCTTCTTTAGATGTCAAGTGCATCAGGACACCTTGGTTCCTGACAGCACTGCTCTACACCGCAGAACACAAGCTGATGGGGATACAGGAGCTAAAAAGGGCCAAGTGGGGCAACAGAGACATGACTGATCAGTGCTGCCTGAACAGCAGCAGAAGGGGGTTCCTGAACAGTGTGGCTGCAGGAAAAGTGAGAGAATTGTCAGAGCCCAAAACGCTTGCACCGATCCAAAAGAAGAATATATGTTTTGATAAAGGAGAGTGGGCAAAGTTTATACTGTCCAAACACCACAGGGGTCAGAGACCTTTTATTGTTGCAAGCAGCCTTGGCTAAACAGCTGAGTGTCCATTTGGAGTCAGTCAGAAGAGAGCATGAGGTGTGCCAGCTCTGCTCCTCTGTGCCATGGGGCATTCTCTGCAACTGGTTGTCTTTCGATTGATGGCCAGAAACAGCCATTCCCACTCTTGGGAATGCTTTAAAGCTCAGGTGAAGAGTTTATCCCAACACAACCAGTTTTTGCTTTACAAGTGACCAGGACAGCACACTGATAGCAGGCAGCATGTTTTCCTTCTTATCTGAGTACCAGGCACTTAGAGAAATGTGGAGGTTAGAAGGATGAATCAGCTGCCCACTCCATTCACTTCCCCACAGTGCTCTCCTGTTATCCATGGGATTACCTAAGCAGCAGAGGAGTTTTGGGTTTGCTTGATATCTACCAAAATATTTTAAGACTTCACTTTGCTATTTCAAGAAAGAGAAAGTAGCTAGAATAAATTTGATTGTCTTCAACCCAGTGGTGTAAAAACCTCTGTTATAATCACTAAATTAAAATGAAAGATAATAAATTGTAATAAGAGAATAAAAACTAGGGTGGGTAAGAAAAGAAAATGAATGCTCAGGAAAGAGGGATGGAGGTATTTCTTCCAGATCAGCCTAAAAACTTTCACATAGTTATATGGAGAATAAAGACTTCAAATGTCTCCACAGAAGGAAAGAGCAGATTTCTAAACCTGTTCTCCTAAGAAAGGGCAAGAACTTGGGTACTCCTTGGAGAGAAGCTCAGTTTGCCTTTTCCTGTGCTGGACAGACATCACCAAAACCTTGGACCTGACTCAGCCTGGTAGAGGGGTTCTGCAGGGGATTGTTTCCCCACTTCTCCTCCTGTCCCTTCATCAATCTCCTCGTGGTAGAACATTGCTTTTGTGAGCTGATGACATCTTAGGCATGTGTGATCATCCATGGTTGGATGCAAGGAGGGAAAATGCTCTGAGTAATATTGGGTTCTGCTGAGTTTGTCACTAGGACATTTGCTTGATTCTCAGAGGATAAAATCATAGACAAGTCTTACTCTGATCTGTCCTGTACTTACATATTAATGGGCAAAGCAAACATCTTGATCTCTACTCATATCCATGCCATCTGCTTTGCTGTGAGTGGTGCATGCAGCTCTCCACACTAGAGAGCAAGCTGAAGGTTTGAGCATGAATCTTGTGAACTGTCTCTTGGTCAACAGGAAAATAAATGAGAGGATCCTTACAACACGGATCTGCTTAAATATATATTCTTAGCACTTGGCACTGAGATTGCTAAAGATCACAGTACCTTGATGTTTTCATAATCCTTAGTCCAGGCTTCTTGGCTTTCAGTTACATCCTTTTGTCTCATGTTTGCAGCTAATGCAGGACAGGACTCCCATGGCTGAATTCCCAGAGAAACTTGTCTCTAGAATTTGACTGAGATACTGTCTCCTCTGGGGAAAGTAACTGAGGGATACTGGGTTTAGTCAAGGGCTGGACAAAAATATGGTCCAGCCTATTTAATGACAGGTTTTCACTTGCCTTCCCTTTCTTTACATTGTTTCCTAAAATCTCACAGAAGCTGAACAATGTTCCCTTGCAATGTAGACCCTGTCTCCACTGATGTCCCACTGATGTGCAGTGGGACTCTGGATCAGCAGCACTGTTGAGCCTCTTAGTACTGCTGATAGGAATGACAGATACGTGCTACTCCTTGGGAGGATCCAGAGAAACTCCCACACAATTTCTGTGATATCCTGTCATCAGAGGAACATAGGCATGGCCACAGTACATCAAAAGAATCATCTACCTTGGTTTGTCTCGGAACAAGATACTGATCTAATTTAATGAACTCATAGAAATTAGGGATGGGGAAACCTCTTTTAGTCTCTGTAGTCAGGATCCAAATATTGTTGTGAGGTCTTGTGCTCTGAGAGATGGAGATTGCTTTTAAGAAACCTCTCAGCAACAGATGGGCATTATGAATGAAAAGCAAGGACCTCAGAAGCCAAATTTCTGTTCCCATACTCCATGTGGACTGTCAGTAAGGTCAGATATGGGAACTGAGTTGATGTAGCAGTAGTGTCCAACATAAAGGAGTTTCTATTTTAGTCTGTACCAGCTCTATGCTTTTCTCTGCATCTTGTTTTATACACTGTCTTTAGAAATGCTTCGTTTGGCATGTTTTAGGGAGACACGTAGTACCACTGCTTTCAACTCATTGAACATAGAAGGCTGATTAATTTATAATTTGGACACTTAATTAAGATTAAAAGCTTGGAACGGTTTCCATCTGAAAGCAGTGGAACTTTTGCTGCTGCCTCTGAATGCAGGTAGAATCACACAATCAGGCTGTGTTGGTGCAGTATGACAAGTGCACCAGAGTGCTAAAGAAATAGACTTTCCACTAAAGCCCAGAACTGAGGTCTGGAGAGCTCCCAGTTCCTATCCAGCCAACAGCATCTTCTGTTGAAATCATTGATGTGGATCAGTGTGAGGATTGAAACTCTGCTTCTGGCCACAACCATACAGCTTTTATTGGCTCAGCTGGAGGCTGGGTGTGTGTGTCTCAAGGGAGAGTATCTATTCAAAGGCACAGGACACTGTCCTCAGTGCTTGCTACAAGAGGATTCTTTTTTGTGCCAAGACAGGAGACCAAGATATTTGGCACCCTATTCCAGCTGGCTAGGGAAGGGATCCCCAGGAAGTGAAAAAGGATAAAGAGGCTTAGATCATGCTGTGCCAACAGGAAGGTGGCACTCGCCAGCTGCTGTCTCTTGCCACATTTCAGAGAGGGGTCTTGCTGTTCCCTGTGCTCTCAAGCAGAGACACCTTCCTCCAATCGTCCTGCAGAGAAATGGGTCCATTCTTATTCCCTGCCACTGCTACCCCTTCAGACCAGAACAGGATGATTTCAGGTGAGGACAGCAAGGCAGCTGCCTGTGCATCCATCAGGTGCATAACTCACAGATCTAAGTGTGGGGTGGGATCAGCAGTGGGGTAGCCAGAGCTGCACTGCTGCCCCAAACAGGGCTGTACTTTGGGAAGGGAACTGACCTCTTGGCTCTGCCGCTGCAGAGAGCTGCACCAACAAGGAGGCAGGAGCTGCCTGGGACAGAGATCATTTACACAAGCGAGCCCAGCAGCAAGTACATAAAGATTAAAAAACCCTGATTGGTCAGTGATTCCATAGATTCGCTTTTCTCTTTCCAGTAAGCAGTGCTGTGCCTTATCTTGCCCATGCTTTAGGATCACCTGGTGTCAGGGAGCTATTCTTTACAGCAGGCAAACCCCCTTAGCACTTCACTTACCAGCTGCACTGAGACTCCTGTTACAGCAACTCCCTCCCCAGAAATCCCTGCTGTACTGGATGTTAGGTTTTAAGTTTAGCAGGCACTTCACTCTGACTGTTCCTTGCTGCAGGTTCCTTTCTGTTTTCTGATGAGTGAGTACCTTTAACCTGTGTTATTTTTCTGTATTTCCTTTTTTCTATCTCTTCCTAAGCTTTTGTTATCCGAGGCTCTCGGAGCGCGGCGCTCTGTGACGATACCCAGCGCAGCCATGGCATTGCTCAGAGTAGCAGCTTCAATTGTAAATCTCAAGGCATTTTATGAAGGTGATTGTTGTATCTGCTTTGCAAGTGTCATTGCTAAAGCAGAGGGAAGTTGTCTGCCCTAGGACACACATGTAGTCTGAGTCAGAACAAAGATTAGAGCACATTGATCTCAATTGAACTTGCTCTCTTTGCTCCCTTGGCCTTATTGTGTTGTGCCTGTGCTATGTAGCAGACAAACAGGGTCCTTGGAGTGAGGTACGGCTGCAAAACCCTGACACCTACAGATGGGAGCTCCAGTTCATTCTCATTCAGAGCAGTGATGAGCACAAAGTTCAGGTCTCCTTGCAAGGACAGCCCTGTGCTTTACTCCCAAGAATTCATGTTTTGTGACAAGTGGTTCTGTGGTTTTCTCTGCTTTCCTCAAATGCTCTTCTTGTAACTCTTACATCACTGTAGGCCTTACTGTTGTCATCCTCTGCTTCTTCCATGTGCTGCTGCAAATTCAGTTTTCAGATGAGGGTGTGTGTTGAGTAAATGAGGAATGGTTCTACATGTGCAAGTGTTTGTTTTAAAATATCACATGGAGTAATGGTACCCAGCTGAAAACCAACAGGACTTTATTGTGATATTTGAGTGTTTCTCTTTGAATTTAAGATATTCCAAGCCCATCAGCACTTGTGAGCAGCAAGAGAAAATGATCAAATGACAATGTATGCTCAGTAAAACAGCTGCTCTTTCTATAGCCAGGAGTCAAAATCTGTTTTGCTGCAACATTTCACTGGAGTCAACTGGAACTTCGCCTTAGCAAGGTGCTCAAGATTTTTCAAGTAAATTTACAGTTACTCAACATGGAGAATTGGGAATCACGTGACATTCCTAGCACAATATTATGTTTCCATTCTTACTGCATGAACATACTTAACTGAAGATTACGTAGATCTTGCACTCACAGAAGTGCATGCTCATGCTGGAGGCAGACAAAGACCTCAGAGCTGTTGTGTTATTGGAACTCCAGTTATTTATTCAACTGTCCACCATGGCAGGAGTTTTTCAGGTAAATATATAAATCCCCACTTTTTTTTTTTTTAAACAAGAGAACCAGAGGGTGAAAGGGTTGAAGATTAAAATGTAAACAGCAAAATTTATTATAATTACAAGAGTGTTTCAAATTATTTCCTTAAACTGCAACATAATTTACCTCTAGTCAAGGTCTCTATTGGTGGTGAAAGAGGAAACTGCTTGACCTTGGGGTGACCTCTGGCCCCCGGGGGTCAGCGCCCGAGGAATGCGCAGATGTCACGGTTCATAAGCAAGGACAGAAACTCTCAGGTTTCCCAGGCAGAGAGGCGCCAGTTCGGGGATGGGGCCAACATGTGCACCTCCCTTTGAACCAGCCTCTCATACCTGGCAGTCCCACTGAAAGCAAGCAGGCACTGGGCAGGAGCAGCCCAGGATGGAGCTTTCTTCCAGGAATGGGCAGAGAGGGTCGAATGTAATGGAGGGAAATGTAAAATTTCCCTCCAGAGGGTCGATAGCTGTGCTACCTTGTTAGCTGTACTCAAGGAATGCTGCAGACAAATGTGATCTGCAGTCCAGATCCATGGTCAGTGCTTGGCAAGAAGCATTCAGAGGTTTGGCTGCACCCAACCGCTGCAGCTCGTCGCTCTTGTGAAGGCAAATGTCCTCTACTCTTAACAATGCAAAGAAAGGGGAGAGAAATTGAAGGATTTATTGCCCATACTATGTTCACAAAAACTGCGTAGGCTGAATTAATGCAGTGCCAATTGCTGCTAGGGCTTTGGTAGTGCCAGCAGAGATCCTTGCAGTAACCCAGTCTGGAGTCAGTTGAGCTGCTGCTTGGATGCCTTCTCCCTCTGCCCCGCCAGAAAGGGATCTGCGTTGCCAACCCATATTCTCTGAACAAAAACCAAACACCCAAACAAAATTTTTCATGGCTGAGAGCAAAATAAAAATAGGAAGAAACACCTTTAGAAAATTCTTAGTAAAAGCAAATGAGTAAGAAAAGTTGGGTTTAAGATAAAACAAATTGTGTGGTACGTATTAAGCTTAAGGAGAGAAAATTATGCCAGCAATAATATTCAAAGGAGAAATGGGATGAGGGGGAAAACAAACACAAGGTTAATTTTAATATTAAAATCATATCTTATGTATCAAAATAAAATTTATATTCAAGGAAATTGTGAACCCAAGGGCTCCTTTCAACTATTTGCAGCCTACAAACCACAAGTTGTGCTAAGCATGATCAAAGTACTTCACAATTAGTTTGGTTTTAAATCATTATAATTGTCAGCCTAGGTTGTAATCAGAGAAACAGTGTTTTGAAGCAGCAGCAAACTTGCCCTGATTATAATCTGGGGAAAATTCGAGAAAAAACCCTGGGATCTAGTGGTCAGTTTCTGGCAGCACAGTGTTTGGGGACAGAGCTGTGTTAACCATGTTAAGCATCAGGACTGTCCTGGGTTCACGAGCTAGCCAGTCTGCTCTTGTCCACTGGTGCAAAGACCTCTCAGCCTTCTGCTGCTGCTTTGGTCAGCCTCCTGCCTCGCTTTCTCTTGGGAAAAGCGGGCGTGACACTGGAGAGTCTTTGTGAAGTGCAATTCATGAGGTGCTGCAAAATACATGTGCTTCAGGTGATCTGGGAAGGTGCTTGCAGATGTGAGTTGGGGATGGTAGGAAGAGGCAGCTAGTGGAATGAGTGATGCAGAACACTTGGATGGAGCAGACTGCAGGAGTGCCAAGAATGACTGCAATGCGAGTAGGAGCCTGCTCGAGCATTGCTCTTTTAATAAACTGGCAGCCTGTTATCTGGAAGCTGCAATGGGTTTCCTAATAGATTCCTTGGAAGTTTCAGGTTGGAGAGCTCTTCCAGGGGCTTTGCCAACACCACGACAGAATAGAGGATGAGCTCAAATGCTTTTGTAATTAGCAACGGAGTATTTCTTGCAATTAAAAAGATCTTCCAGGAATAGGGGAACTAAAGCCAATCTCTGAAGGAATCATTCTTTCTAGACATGAAAAGGGTAAAGGTAATATGGATTCTGCTATGGAGAAACTGAAGGAAATTTCCCCACTGGAAGCCTTGAAAAGAAAATTTGCTCAGCAGTACAAATGAATAAAACAACAAGGCTTTGTGCTTGAGGATCTCAAAGCGTTTTCTGCTCTGCACCAGGAAATGTAATACCTCCTGGGAGCTGTGCTAAATTGGAAACAGGGACCTTCCAAAACTCGCTCAGCTCTGTGCAGCTGACCACAGCCACGCTCCCACCAGCGCTGGTGGAAAAGACAAGTGATGTTTTGACAACTTGAGTCTTCAGTCATGACTTTTCTACAGGGATGCAGGAGATTAGCAGGCAGTGTAGATTTAGCGAAGAAGCAGCTGAGAGAATTAAATTTGCCACCTTGCATCCAGCCAAGCCAGAGGCTTTCCTTGGCCTCAGAATGACAGTGAAATCACCCCCTTGGGTGTTTCTAACAGTGAATCTCCTTACTGCCAAAAAACAGGGGGTAACACTGGGGTGGGGGTGAGGGAAGGCTCTGCTTTGAACTGGCAGTTTCTCCAGTTCTGTTTCAGAACAAATGCAGAACTGGAGGAAGTTCAAACCTTGCTTTAGTTCACATGGATCATCTCTTCTGCTTCTGTTCTCGTAACCAAAGAGGCATTGGGGAAGAGCTGACTGAACAGTAGCAAAGGGCAGGCAGCACGACTGTGAAAGTGGAGGGGAATAATTAGTGGAAGAGATGAGTAATGCAGGAAGCAACCGGTACCTCAGCTTTTCATCTGGGGAAAGGAAACCAGTTCCCAAGAACCCTTTGAGTTCAAGTGGCACTGACTGGAGAGAGCCCCAGAGAGGTCTGATGGAACGGAGGTGACTGGAGGAAGGTGTACTTGGTATTGTGCTGTCCCAGATGAGTGTAAATAGATTGTAACTGTCTTGTTGTTGTTGTTCTAGTTTTGCAAAATAACTTATTGCAACTATTTGTTCAAGGAAGTCACAACTCGAGCAAGTAAAGGAAGGTGTCAGTGACCTCCTGGCAGGCCAGGTTTTATCCAAACTGAACATGGCGTAGTGGCCACAGTCCTGAAGGGCACCCGGCAGAGTTTTGCTGGCTTTGCTCTACAACACCTGGTGCAGCACCAGGAGAACAGCACAGCCAGATGATACCTGATCTGGTGTAAAGCTTCTCAGTAGGAGGGCTGCCCTATCAAACTGTTACGAATTAAGAATTTGTAGAACTGAGTTTATATCAAAGCAATTATTTTTATCTTGTGGCTTTTCTGAACCAATGCTAAAACTCTTCTAACTAGTTTCCATTATATTACTGGCTTATCTAAGGACTAAGTAGATCTTTCAGCTCTCCTATCAATTTGCATGTTCAGAGGTATATTGCATTGTCTTAGTTCTGTCACAGAGATGGTAGGAGGGTGTACCAGCTAAGGTGGGATGCAATTCATTACTACAGTGGTTTTATCTGTTTATTTTAGCATGGAGCAAAAAAAAAAAAAATGGTTATGCTCTTGAACAACTTTGAGTATTCACACTAACCAATGCAATTATGAACAAGTCCCAGTAACACACCAGGGGTGCCTGTGGTTGTCTCCAGCCTGTGATCATACCCTGGAAACTTGTCCTCGCATGACTCAGCCCACACCACTCAAAAGGAGATCACTCATCATTCCGATGGGTGGGAGTAACAAAGTAATAAAGAGAGGAGAGAAGAATCAAGCCTGATTCTGGGACTAAAGGTTTTTTGTTTGTTTCCCTTTTTCATCAGTGGGTGAGCATCAGAGGCAGAGAGGGACAGTCTTTGGGACGTGATGATGGAAATATTTTCCCATTGACTGGCTTGACTCAGCAAACAAAATCCTTCCCAATGTGGAGTCATGGAAGACAGAGGGCACAGAAGGGAGAGAAGTGATAGTAAATCTGCCCTCAGCTCTCTAACAGTAGTGAAAGCCAGATATGGAAATTGTTCCTTGAGCAGACAGAACCCAGAGTTGTTTCTTTAGCTTTCTTTTGGCTCTTCTGAGTTTTTCTTGCAGTTGGGAAGAGCTAGGTGAAAAGGGGGGGAGAGGGGGGATTTGTGCAGTTCTCCCACTTGAGTGTAGAGAAC
Organism: Ceyx cyanopectus; assembly: GCA_013401355.1. NCBI lineage: Eukaryota > Metazoa > Chordata > Aves > Coraciiformes > Alcedinidae > Ceyx > Ceyx cyanopectus. The sequence goes on along the minus strand of VYZU01033303.1, from coordinate 107,679 downwards.
AGAGAGCAGAAGGTGCGGTGAGAAGCCTTTTAAAGTGGTTGTAGATGTGTGAGGTCTGATTCTGTTTTCAAAAACCTATCTGATAGATGTAAGTGCAGGGGAGGTCAGCAGAGCTCTGCTGCCTTGCAGGGGCTGAGGCAGGAGGGAGCTGGGCTGCAGAATGGGCAGGCAACAGCTCCGTGCTGCAATCCGCAGGCTCTGGCTACAGGGACAGGAGAGGAAGAGGCTGGTTTTTCCTCTCCACACCTCATGGCATTGCTAGCCACGGCCAGACACTGAGGGGTAAAATCACACCAGTTGTTTGTGATTATTCCAAGGGTTATTCTGGAGGTAAGTACAGCTAGCTGGTAGGGTTTTACACATAGCAGTCCCTGTCTTTGGTGATCACCTAACATCCTGTTATTTACTGGATCTAAAAATAAAGTGTGTTTTCCCAGAGCAGAGAATCTAGCCTGTATGGAAAGGCAGGTATTTCCAGTTGCTTTCCTTGTGGTAGGTATCCCTGGTTCATCCAGCAGCCCTTGCTTCTTTCCTAACCCTCCTCAAATCATTGCTTACCTTGGATGAATGGGGATTGGCAGTTTGTAACACAGGTTTTTATTCAATGGGAAAATAAATAATTAATAGCTGTGTGTAGATTTATTGCTGAGGGAGGGATAGATGTAACAGTCTGTGTGATAATTTCTGAGGTTATAACAATAGATATCCTCTTGGACAAAAAGAAATGGTCTGGCGTTCACCCTGCTCAGGCACAACGAATTGCCAATTAAGTGTACTCCTCATTAATATTAAGATTCTTGTTGCATCTGAACTAATCCATGATATGTCTGCAATGGGCCACAAGTGAAGACAAAAAGGGACAGATAGGAAAGGAGGGATGTGATAGGGTCTCAGTTTAAGGCTGGTCATGGACTGTATATGACATTCTTGTAAGTAAACTGACAGTGTCCAGGTTTATAATAGCTAAACTCCTCAGTTTCCTTTACGTAAACATTTCACTCTAATGGAACATTATACTCAGGACCATGCTTCAGCAGACATGCATGTATATGAATTGCATAAAGATAGACCAATAGATAAATAGATATCTGGATTTAATAAACACTCACATTCTAACACTAATAGGCTGGTGAAATCTTACAGAGAGGGAGAGAGAGACTGAAGGAAAATACAAAATACTGTTGAGAGTTTACAGATTGGCACAACTGGAAGCACTCAGCATCAAAAGGTTGAGGGGAGAGAAAGGCCGTGATGGAACAGGCCATTTCTCCATTAATTATGTTCTCCCATCTTGTGGTGAAGGATGGTGAACAGCCAGAGGTGGGTGCCTGCTATTTCTTTAGAGGTGAAATCATCATCATCCAAATCAAAGAGTTTCACTTATGAACTGTGGAAGTAGCAGGATTCAGATATGTTTTTTTCCCATGTCAGGGGATCCCTAGGAGATTATTGTCCTTAAAAGTCAGGTAGGTGCTTTTGAAAATTTTATCTTTGAGTTCTTTTGGAGACAAGAAAACTTTTCCGGTAGGAAGAGATTTTCTTCAGGTTGATCACATACACTTCTTGACATTTTCCACACTGTCATTTGCCAGAAAAAAAAAATCACCAAACAAAATCCTTCATTCCCTATCCCCTTCCAAACAAGTATCTCTTCCAGTTCTTGCTCTGGGAACCAAAATCCTGTAACAATGGCAGCTCTTTACTGAACTTGTTGAAATTGTGCCACTTGACAGAATATGGTCCTGACAGCCAGCATGGAAAGCAGGAGAATTCTGAGAGCTGAGCCTATGCGGGAGGGCTCAAATAATCCCCTTCAGTTATTTCCCATGACTTCAGAATTCAAGGTAACTAGGTAGTAAGTAGGAAGAACTTCCTGACAGTAAATGAGCAACGAATCAATCAAACAAACAAACAAAAAAAGACTTACACTGGGAAAATAAATTTCTAAATTCCAGCTTCTCCATTCCGGTCTGTCTTTTAAACTAGCCCCGTCTGTTACCCAAGTAAGGTCAGTGCAGCTATTACCTCAGCCCAGACACCCTTTTTTGCTCTGTTTTTACAGTGCCTGGGTTTATTTTTCTTCCCTTTGTTTGGCTCCGTGCCATTTCGTTGGCTAACATTCACCTTGGCTGGATATACCAGGCAAGGGATGTTCATTCCCCTGTCTGTGGTGTGCCCGGCAAAGGCCCCTCTTCCCTCCTGGCTCACCCGCTGCTGCTGATGCTGGCTGCCTCCCTGTCCACCCACGGCGTTTTGGGGAGCCACTGACTCCAGAAGCCAGCCCTCTTATTAGCTGTCTTTTCTTTAGTCCAGCTCAGGATGATAATTAAAGATTTCCCTCCTTTGCAGAGAGAGAGAGAGAAAAAAAAAGCAATAACCTAAAGGGGGCTGCAGAGCACAAACGGCCAGAAGAGCACAAGTGGAGGCCCCCCACGCGCACGGGCAGCGCGTACTCTCCCACCAGGGATCTGGCAATCTTGTATGCATGAATTGCCTTGCAACGGCCACTCGGCTGTCATTCTGTCAGCCCCATTTACAAATCACATAACAGGTTTAATTTTGAAATCTCTCTCCCCCCCTTATTTTTTTTTAATTTTTTTTTCTGAAATGGATTTACAATGAAAGTATTTGAAAAGGAATAATTATCTATATGAGCAACAGCAACACAATGCCCGCAGCCTGCGGCGTGGGGGTGGGGCAGTGGCAGAAGAAATGAGTCTTAAGTCTGAAATCTGCTTTTATACATGCCTACATATTTATCAAGAGCTAGATATTTATAAATACCTACCGAATAGCTGATGGATATGTATATGGGGTGATTTTAAATGGTGTGTGTATACATCAGCCACGAAGCTTGATTTCAGCTTTTCTTGCTCTTGGGTTAAAAGCCACATATTTTAAAATAAGTCTTCAACCACACGATTGTGTTCATTTTATATATCAACTGATGTTCACCAAGAAATTGGTTACCAAAACCTTAGAAATGTTGTTCAGAGCATTCCAGCCCAATTTATATTTTAAAAAGGACGACCAGCTCACTCTGAAAGTGCAGGAGAACCCGGTTCGTGCAGTAGTGGACATGAAGCTGAAGCTTTTTCTATAGTCTCTGTCCATTTCTCTCAGTGAATTGAATCCAGTCAAAGGTCAAACTGGCCAGAGGCACTTTTATTGTCATGGTAACCATGACTTAATCAAACAATCCTGAGATTCCAGGTTTGTGGGAACAGGCAAAGATCTGAAGAGACTGGAATTAATCAATCAAAGGGGGCAGGGAAGAAAATCCTAAGATATATGACTTATCCTTCCAAATCTATTACTCTGTCCTTAAACACACAAGAATTATGCCTTGGACAAAGCCTCTTTTCAGACCAAATACCTCTGATTTTTGTTTTCTTGTCCTTTGCATCAAATTTCCTAACATACCTCTGTCCTACAGCAATCAAACCTCAGCCCAGATTTAACCAACAAGAGAGAAAGAGGGGAAAAATTTACAATTTAGAAAGATGAAGATTATTTTGTAAAACACTACTGAAAGGAAAAAAAAAGAAAAAAAAAAAAGAGGAAAAGAAAACCACAGAAAAATGCCATCAGCCACCTTTGATTTGGAAATCTATTTAAGCCTGTTAGTTGTGACCTAGTGTAGATCTACAGACAGTAAATGAACTTTTAATGTTGCTCTGCTTTCTGGCCAACTGCTGCATCTTCTTGTCATCCTAAAGCTGTGGGGTTTGCTCTTGTCTCAAGCACTGGAGTCGTTCATCCAGCAGGGCTGAGTTCATACAGCCTCTGCTCTTTTCTGAGACCCTGGCTGCTTAAAGACCATTTTGAGGTGTCTGGTGAGTGCTGGAGGCTGGTTAACCTGCAATTCATCTGGGGCTAAGGCTACTCTAAGTGTATTTTTTGCCTTTTTTTTTATTTTATTTTTATTTCAGAAGCAATTTGCATATGTCTTACTTCCTGTATTTTGCCCATTGAGTCCAATGGTTGTGCTTCTCATTTGGAGGAAGAGGCAAACCTGTAGGCTCCACTCCACCACCATACCAATGAGAGGGATGTCCTGTGGTTTTTTGAGGACCTGAGCACAAGCTGTATCCACATGCCATTAAACACCCCAAGCTTTGGCTTCTAATAAAGTTAATCTCTTGCTTTGTTTTCCTCTGCCCAGAGAAGTGATAAATAAAATAGGAAAATCATGGAGGTATGGCAGGAGTGGGAAGGTTTTGCTAAAATGCCGATGGCAGGTTTGTTAAACCTGGTTAAGTGGGGGTTATGTTTCCCAATTTTAGAGAAAAGTTAGCTAGAAACCTGAAATAGATTTGTTCTTGAAGGCTTTGGTGAAATGGGGGTTCTGTCAAGTGGGATTGGTTGCATAGTAGGCATCTCAGTTACATGCTTTGTGATGTACAGTCATGGAACCCTTGAGAAGCTGCTGGCTGCTGTGCCATACTGGAAGCTGGGTTTGGTAATGACATAGAGAGGTGTTCACCTGTCTGCCCTGCTCTGAAATGCGAGGCAGGCTGAGAAGCAGCCACCTATTTTCTGGTGACTACTCTGTCCAAGGGAGATTGCTGCTGAATTTGATATATTCATGTTATATAAGGAATCCAGGTAATTACTTGCAAACCTCAAATCTAACTATTTTAATGACAATCAGAGCATGAAAAGAATTGATTGCTTCTTGTTCTTCATGTAGAGATATCCTTATGACAAAATGTATCCTCTCCATGGCATTGTGGGTGATCCCAGCAAACAGACAATAATGGGGGATTTGTCCCAGAAAACAAGCTCCTTTCTCACTGCCAGGTGAGCAGGGGGTCACCTGCAGAGGCAGTTGTTGGTAGTTAAAATAGGTAGTAAAAAATTGTATAATAGAGCATAGCAGACAGACAGAACTCCATGGAGTACCAGGATACTGGCAGGACAGAAGAGAAAGTACTGAAGGCTGAGAACCAAGTAGGGAAAGGGAAAATCAGTAGCTGAGGAGGTCTGGAAAGAGGTAACACTGACCCGTGTCCAAGGAAGATGTGATCTTCAGGAGTACCATGAGAAAAGCGCCCTTTTAGCTTGGCTAAGGACACCACTTGTACCCCTGAGAGTGGGGGGAAATATCTCTTGTGGAAAAGAGACATTTGAAGCCCCACAGGAGGAAAGGAAAAGCAACTCACCATGGCAGAACAGCAAAGTGTAGAGAACAACAGGAAGGAGGAGGCAGAAGGCTGATCATGTCAAGGGAGAGCCTATTCTGAGATCTGGAGCAAACAAAGGAAGTAGAAAATAACAGGAGATTAAATGAGAGAAAAGGACAGGGAGGTCAGAAATGGGGATAAGGGTCTGGGTGAGGAACTAGATGAGCAGAGACTTTGGACATGAGGTAAGGCTTACTTAATGGCAGAACAGGAAAAAGTTTAAGAGGAAGAAAGCTGTACAGGTCCTGCTCTGACAATGACCAGGGCTGTAGTTAGAGATACTGGTATCAACAAAATTGAGGGAAGTTTTTTTGATAGGGAAAGGCTTTTCTTCATTTTTTGCCCAGTGTCTCAAATAACCTTTAAAGACCAGGGCAAAGAGCAGCACTGATAGAGATGAATTGTTGCCTCCCAGAAGTGCTGAGCACCCTTACTATCAAAACTACTAGAAGCAGCGGGCACTCAGCACCAGTGTAAAAGAAGCCTTAAATCCTCTTTGCTACTAATCTGTTGATCTTCTGAGGACAAGCCTGAGGAAATTGGTGAGACAAGGGACCATGGGCAGGTTATACGCAGAGCCAGGACGGCACATGACCTGTGCTGGAATGAAATGTAAGTCTGGGAGGTAAAAGCCTTTGTAAAACTCCTTCCCCTTTGCAAAAACACTCTCCAAGTTAGCTTTAACACTTAAGTACCATAGTTCCTGAATGCTACCTTTAAAGGTTAAAGCATTTAAACTATAGGAACAGCCAGGGGCAAAAAGAGGCCCATTTCAATTTGATATGTTGAGGTCCTGCAAAAAGCTAGACTGGGGGGTCTCTGAGCTCTTTGTCCTTTCCTTCCCTCTTGAACCTGAGATGGCTCTGAGGCCCAGGCTGGGATGTGTTTCACTATCCTTCTTTCTCTCCTTATGTTGTAGTAAATTAGCCATTTCTAAAGGGCTCAAGCAGAGAAGGAAATTTTCCATCCCTGGCTTGCCTGCTGCACAGGGTTGCTTTGCAGGAAGGAACTGAAAGTAGATCAGGAAGGACTGGTGTGTGAGAAGAGCTGCACTTCTCACAAGTGTTCAAAGCTTTGTGGAGACGAACAATAATCCACTGCCAGGGATGGGTGGATCTGTCCCCAAGCAGCAGCACTGTCATCTCAGGGGGAGCTCATCTGCCTTTTATGATAGATCACCAGACACCTGCCTTCCCTGGAGGGATGAGGATCTGGATCAGCACACTGGGAAGGACAACAGGGTTTTTTTCCCCCATTTCCCCGCCTTTATCTTGTCCCTGCCTTGTGAGGCAGGCACAGGTCTGACTCTTAGTCTTTTGCACAGCATCTACAGGCTCAGCCCCTCTCTTGGACAGCCTGTTGGGTGTTGCTGCAGTACAAATAGCAGCCTGTCCTGGTGTACAGTGAATGTTTAGCTTGCAGAGATAGGAGAACACCCTGCGGACTTTACCCCACACTGTAATCAAGAGTACTCCTCAGTTTACTCTAGCCTAAGCCTTTCTGCAAGCTGCTGCCTTTTACTGTATTATCTGCTATGATAGCAATTATATTAATAGCAGGAACCTTCCTTACCAAAAGAACCAATAGTGGCTATAGTGTGGCTCCCATTGCTCCCCTTGCCTGCACTGCTATCTCTCTGTCCAAGAAGGCACTTCCAGGTTTACTCCAGTGGTTACAATTAATGGAGATCTCCATCCATTTATCCCGCATCAGCATAAACAGTCCTATCTATAGGTGGTGCCTGCTGTCAGCTCCCACCCTTTAAAATGATGCTGGAACTTCCTTGTACTCAGAGATGTGAGAAAAGGTCTCTAACACTTTCTAGGAAAGAGCAAGCCTGAGGGTGACTACTGGGGAACAGAAGTATGAATTCTTTCTGGGACTCCTGCCACAGAGAGGTCTTCTACCCCTGTGTGTCCCTCTTTGGAAGAGATCTCTTTAAAAACCTTTACAGGTATATGGAGGGATTTGTAAGGGATCATTTAAGGAACTGAGAAAGCCCAACTACTTGGCAACACTCTTTTACCTTTAGTAAAGAGTGTGGAAAGCTGCCATGTGCTTTCACAGGGCTGGCCTTACAAAGAGATAACTTAGAATAGCTGCTTTTCAGGAATGAAGAATAGCTATGTCTGACCAGGACAGAATTCTGAGGGTTTCTTCCAAGGCTTGTTTGTTTGTTTTTTCATGGGAGCAGATAAAGCTCTGGGAGCCTCTTCTCTCTTTCTATGCTAGATCTCATTCATACTGTTATAGCTGTGCACAGCTACATGGACAGGCTTCAGTTGTTTATAGGGTAGGTGAGTATCCTGGTGGTGAGAAGTCTGAATAATGCTGCCTATTGGGTGCTTGGTAACATATTTTCTGGAATTTTCTATTTCTTCTTTTAAATGTTACCTGCACCAAGCAAAGCCTTTAAATTACATGTACACCTTAAGGAACTTATTGGAAGAGCCTACCAGATAAGTTTCATCATATTGTCTACAAAATATTCTGTATCTCTGTTCTGTCCTTGTGCAGCCTGAGTCTCTGGCTTTGCCAGGAAACTCTGAATTCCACAAGTTCATGCTTCCATGTTATTAGGCTCAATAGCATCATTTGTTTCAAGATCATACCAAGTTATACTCATTTCTTCATCAATCTTCATCTGATTTATAAAACAGTTCTGAATCATCACAAATTCTGATATGTAACATTGAACTATCTCTCCAAATAGATCCTACAAGAGTCTATAATAGACTTTTCATATCTATGAAGGCATAGAAGCAATGTATGAAGACGATCAGAAAAGTTTAGTATGTAGGTGCTTGTTTTCCAAATGATGGATGACCATAATCTCTTCTTATGAATCTTGAACTCCCTAAGGAAGGACTGAGTGGGTCAGTCCAAGATGTCTTGCTGGCTGATCTGGGAAAAAGCTCTGAAAGTTAGTTCCAAAACTTGTGTGTGTGTTAAAGTTGGCTTGGAAAGCACCTGACTCAGATCAATCAAAGGAATATGCCTGGTGCTTAAACAGAAATCAGTCCCTCCTCTAAAAAAAACCAACTGAAAAAAAACACAAATCTAAACCAACAAGCAAACAGAACAAAAACAACATCCTTTTTTTTTTTTTTTGAGAATAAAATTAATTCTGCATCCTTGCATTTTTATAAAAAAAATAACAACAAACAAGCAACACACCAACAATCTTTCAAGCTCATGAAAAGGGAATGATACTGTTTAATGAAGCCTGGAGTCTTATTCTGACATCACTTTACAGCAGCATGTGAATATGAAGTTCAGTAGAAGTTGATGAATTTACACCCCTTAGTGTCCACTTGCAGAGCATGCAAGTATTGAATCAGAGCCCCAGCAGGGTGAGCTGGGCAGGCAGGAAGCTGCATCAAGCTGCTTTGGAGGAAATCACACTTTTTTTGATAAATATGCCAACATTTTTCTCTCCAGGATGTCTGTGCTTTTTAATGTTTAGAATAAAAATGTGGTGCTAGGAATTAGGAATATAGTTTTCACATATTTGATTACTTCACCATTCAAGCAGCATGGCAATATTAGTGGTAGCCTTTAACATGAACTTTGTTCTGTAACTTCCAGGCTTCATAAACTAATGAGGAGTAAAACTGGGGGAAAAAAGTCTTCTGACACCTTGGTCTTCAGCACCTTTCTAATGGATAACAGATTTGCCATCATCACGTATCATTTGGAATACATGATGACAAGACACACAGACTAATATAATGCATTGTCTATAGAAGGCTACAGTGTATTAGTGAATTTCTTTTTAACTTGATAGAGGATCATTCAGTTACAGTAATAGAAGCTTTTGAATAGTTTTCTCTGGAGAACCTAAACCTAAAGTCTCCAAGTGCCCAGTGTAATCTGACAGCATTGGGCACTTCATTACAGAAGTTGCAAAGTGGTCTCGGCTTCTGTGAAATTTGGAAAGCAAAGCATGAGAAGAGTTTCTAACTTAAGAGCAAGTTTAGGGAGGCACAGGACCCGGGCAGGCAATAAGAACTGTCATTTTTTACTGTACTTTCTATTTCCAAAGATACAGTGAGTTTGATGCACCCTGAGTCTGGCTCATTTTCATTTCCAGTGTTCAGAGGTGAATTCTGGATGGGTGTTTCTCAAACCTTACCACTGACTGCTGTCTGCTTGCTGCTTTCATAGGTTAGCTAGCAGGGGAGCACTTGGGAGTGTAAAAGCATCAAACCTTCCTTCCCATACAGGGAAAGCAGGGTAACGAAAGAGATGTAAACCTAAAACTTCAACCCAAATACCTTGTGTTATTAAAAGACCAGTACATGCAAACATTTTTTTATTAAAAAAAAAGAAGTTTGCTCCCCTGAGCATCATTAGCTGCTGTGAGCACATGATTCCCTTCAGCAGGCACAGATATTTCTCTGATCAGCTACTGGCAAGACTGCCTCTTCTGCTCTGTTTCTTCCCTAGCTGTAAATGGCAGATCTAGAAATATAGCCCACTTCCTTGTCCTGGTTTTGCCTTTTCAGTCAAGAAAGTATAGTGCATACTTAAAACATTTTTTAAAGTGCTCTTCAAACTTCTCCAGGCAGGTCAATGGATAGTCGAAACTCAAATGACCCAGGAGCACTGACTCATCTGCTGACTCTCCCTCCCTCCCAATCCCTTCCTCTCCACTTCTACAAGAAATGATTTGTTTTCCTCCTTCCTCTTGATTAGCTCTATAATAAACTCAGATTGTAAAGTGAACTCAATTTTGTGTCTCTTATATTATCTGTAGTGTCTCATTAGCCTTGGTACCATTATAACCCCTCTCTGAATCATCATTTGTATATGGATGTTTGACATATCAGCTGATTGTCCCTTTTTCTCTTTCCTCTCCCATCTCTTCTGAACAGCAACGAGGCTATTTCTGTTGATACTTAAATATTGCAATTTCTCCCACTATCACTAATAGCATAATGGCATTATGAAGACCCTTCCTGGAGTGCATTTGTGTGACGCAATGCAAATAAGGTGGAACTCAGCAAAAACATCATTATAAGTTAACCTTTTAAAATTCATTCAAACAAGAACAAGCAAGAAATTTGGACCAAGCAAATGCTGCTTTTCAGGGACTAAGTATTGAACAAAATGTTCCCAGAACAGTTCTCAGTTGGGGCATATTTGATGTGGTAGAAGGTAACATGTTGTTTATATGCTCATAGCCATAAAATAAGCTCCAGTGCAGAGGCAATAGCCACTGAAGACCAGTGTCACAAAACTACTCTTGTTTTCACCATTCTTATAGGGTGTGTTGGCAATAATTTCTCTAGGGCTTATAAACATTTCTCCAGATATATGCTAAAATGGGATTTAGCATCTCCTGCTTCTATATATTGGACATTGAAAGTAATGTTAAGCTCCCTTGGGCTTTTTCTGCTCTGGGTGTTGTACCATGAGATTCTTGCTTGAATATTGCTTTATTTTTGTCTTCCTGACACTCATAGATGCAACCTGGTTTGGGTTTTTTTTTTCCTTCTTCTGAATAACTTTTTACTGGGAGCTGACACTTTTTAAAAGCAAAATATTAGAAATATTGTTACTTTTTTTTTTTTTTTTAACCCAGAATAACAAATTCTGGCAGGTTTTAATACTTGGTATCCCACAGGAAATAGTGTTGCTTTGCAAACATCCTCAGATTTTCAAGATCTTGTTCCACCAAATATGACCTGCGTTTTTTGAATATTTTTCTTTGCCCAGCTTCCCTGTTGTCTTATTCCATGTAGTCTCACTTGTCTTGCTTTAACTGTAAGTTCTTTTGCTTTCCTGTTCATCTTGACTTCACAAACACATTTATTTTACCTATTTAAAAACAGGCAAAAAATTCTTAGTGTTACAGTGCTGAGGTAGTGGCACTTGGAAAACCAGAAAATGCTTCTCAAGAACCGTGACTTATATGTACAAGTGAGATTGTGTGCACACAGCAAGGCTCTTGCTAGCCTGGGACTTTTCCTGGATGCAGTTGTGCAATATGTTGGAGCAATTATTTTGCTGCAGCAATGGGATGCTGAGCTGACAGGCTTTCCTCATTCTGTGGTCTCCTGAAAAAGCATGTAATTAAGAATCACCTTAGAAAACTACAGTTCTTTGCTCTATAAGACATTGAACTCTGAATTCAATTGGTATCCCTGACAAATTTTAGTTTTGATGAATATTGTGCTCACTAGTTAAAAAAAGAAAATAATCTCCCTAATATTTAGGGCCCAGTTAGAGTCTTACTTGACAGAATTAGTGCTTGGTGATATCAGTCTGCCTGGGACTATTGCTGAAAGATCTGATACTGCTTCAGATCTGCTTTAAGGGCACTCTGGTGGCCCCTGTCTAGGGGGTGTAGGGGTAGGAAAGCAGTGGTTGTGGTGTGTTGGTGCTTGGGGAGGCAACAGGCACTTCTACAGAAAAAAAATACTGCCCAGCACCTGCCAGACTTCATTTTCCTCTCTATATGTCTGGGGGAAAAGAACTCACCAACATGGCAGCAAAAGGTGTCAATGAGCTCATCTTCCTGCGCATCAGTACAAAAGCAGGTGGCAGGCTTGAGTCTGCACTTTTCCAAATGCAATAGTTTTGTCTATGGAATCCCAGCAAGCAGCTCATTGGAGAGATCCCAGTTCTTACTTGGTTAATTAAGCATTAACTTGTAGTGTTACCTACTGCAAGGCACAGGTAGGTCAAGACTTGCACAGAAGTTAGAAGGCTTCCTCTCCATCACTTGCTTTATTTTAGCTTTTGAAATGGGTGAGGATTTGTTTTCCTCTCCTGAGTAGACACACTCTTATGATGGAGAAGCTGAAGGGCCCAATTACCCACCCCATGATGTTGTTTATGAAGCAATTAGAACTGACAGAGTGTGATTAAAAGCAAGAAGTTACCACTTTTTTTCTTGAGACAGGAGGGGTGACTGTTTACAGATGAATATACACAGATCTACAATGGGAATAATTTCCTCAGCAACTGTGTGATGTCTGCTTCATCACTGGCTGAACGTATGCAACTCTATAGGTTTTTGCGCCTGAATTAACACTCGTCGCTAATAGCAGTAAACTCACAAATGGACTATTACTTTTTATAGCCTTTTAGCAGAGTCAGCCTAATGGAGCAAAACTGTTAACAAATTAAGATACATTTGACAGGGCTTCAAGCAGGATTCCTAAGCCAGAAGTCACTGTTTGGGACAGAAATGCCACGTTCCCTGTAGAATTAGCCTGCATCTCAGCTGGTGTGCAGTGGCAAGTGCTAAATCACAGGATAAAAGAGCAAAGGCAACAGTTCCTGCTCTTGGAGAGATCTTCAGAGCAAGGAACTGACTTCCCTTAATGCTTGTGAAGAGCCTGTCACATCTGTAGTATTACAGGATATGAAATAATAACAATAATCATAGTAAAAATAAGTCATATTTGTCTACTTATGGTCCTGTACATATTTTAGACATAGTGTGATTATCAGGCTACAGGAATAGCTGACTTTCTGGGAAGAGTGTCTTTAAGCCATGGACAGAATATATTTTGACAGTGCAAGTGCAAGGGCTTGTGATGTTGGTTGAGCATGAAACAAACTAAAGTAAGAATGGCTGTAAGAATTATCAAATATGTTCAAAACAAAATGCCTTTTCTAGCAGACACCCCACTATAGGCTAACAGAGTGTGGATTTTCTAAGGGAAGTATGTTTTTTATTGTCAGTTTGGTTTTGTTGCTGGGTTGGGTTTTTTTAAGTGAAGAAGTGGAGGTGGCTGGACAGAGCTGCCTTTGCAGAGTAGCTGATTGTGCACTGGCTGCTTTGATACATGTGAATCAACACAGCAGCTGCTCACCTCACAGCTTTCTCTCTGTCCTCGCCTGTGGCTTTCAACCCTGGCACTCTGCTTTTTATTAGCTGATATTGGAGTATCTAATCTTTTTTATTTCATTAAACCCCATCTGAAAGACAGTCTTTCAGTAAACTTCAGCTCTTGTTTTAGAGCTGGCTGATGGGGCACTTCCATCTAACATTAGCTCATTTTCTGCCTCAACTTCCCACAAATCGACATTACATTTGATAAGACAGGGATGTGACAAATGCTTTGGAGCCCAGTGTAAGCTGTACCCCAACAAGGGGTTTTTCTCCAGTGCATTCTTACTATTTGAGCTTTTTGACCATATGCAGCATCACATGGTGCACCTGGGTATGCTCCTGTTGAGGAGGTACAGTCTATGCCACCAAATCCCCAATTCCTATGCTAATTAGTAACTCAAAACCCAGACTTAGAGACATTCAGGTTGTTTTTCCTCATCTTTCTCTATCTCAAACCCTTGCTCCCCTCTAGGCTTGCTAAAACTTCATTCAATGTAATGTGAAGGCTTGTTCTTTTCCTAATACCTTCTGATACTAGGCTAAGAACACCCAATCTTACAGTTCCAGCATAATTATATTTCCCCATAGGTGTAAAATGTGTCTGCATCAATAGCTTATTAAAAGACTGTAATAAAAATTATGACCCCACAATTCTGCCATTAATATAACAATTCAGAGCCAAGAAAACTCCCTGATCCTTCTTACACGTCTGCTGTAACATGGTATAAGAGCAGAACACCTTAAGCCAGTTTAATCCCTTCTTTTCACCCCCTAGCAATATACATTGGCCCAAGAGAGTAACATGAATTGAAAGTTTAATTTATTAATATGCAATAGTGATAATGCCAAAAGAACAATATATAAAACCCACACAGAACAGGATTACTCAGTACATAGAGGAAAGCCTAGAGCTAATATTTAATATAGCAAAACATAGCCAAAAATAACTTCTCATCCAAGCAGCAAAAGAGGGGGAGAACTCTGCAGGTGCTGGAGCAGAGGAGCTGTGGCAGCAGCCTCTGCCTTCAAGCGTGCAGTTGAACCCAGACAGCTGTCCTCTGACTGAGCCTCCTCTCTGCTGGGAACCCAGACAGATTGTGGCACTTCCCCAAGAGTGCCAACTGTTGGGGCAGTGACTGAAGTTCCCAGCTATTACTTTGTCTACCTTAAGGCTCTCACTGCTTCAATTTAACAGTGCACACAAGAATCAGAGCAGTAGATCCAAGGGGGGAGCAAGCCACTTGCAGTGCACAGCAAACTGCAGCAAACAGGGAGCCTTGCAGCTCAGAGCATTTCAGTAAGTGAAGCATGAAACCAACAGTTCACTTCAGCTAAATTGTTCACTTAAGCTGTGATGATTAAACTTTCACCAGTAGCCAAAGTATCCTGCAGCCTTAGCAGCAGTATGGGCACATTAACGTTTCACTAGCTTTGCCAGAAATGAGCAATTTGCCCTACAGTCTTAAACCAGTAACACTCACGTGAATGGAAAATGTTTCAGCCTCCAAGGGACTAGCAGGTTTCAAACACTTCCTAGTTTGCTTTCCTGCCTCTTCCCTAAAAGGAACAGAGAAAGAAAGCCAAATTTGAAGGAATAAAAACCAGTACTTACCCAGCAATGCCCAGCATTCAATGTACAGGCACTGGCAGGAGAGCAGAACTCAAGAGAGCAAGTTGAGAGAAGGATGAGATGACATGAGGGATGCCAGCCAGGTCCTGTCTGCCCTGCAGAACTCCTGCTCTGCCATGCATTCCAGAAGTGATGGGCTAAGTCCAAGCTGACCATCTCACCTGCCTGCTGCTTGGCCCTGGCCCATCCCTGTACACACACACCAAAGAAACTGCAACAGCAAACAAGTGTGTGGTCAAAATGTGGGGCCTACTTGTCTATTGATTGAAGAATCTGAGCCTGGCAGCCAGGGCTCTGTTAGCCATTGTGTCTGTAGATTCATCCTCTCTCTGATTATTCTTCCAGCCATCCCCAGTGCTGATCTACTTGCTGTCTTTCCCTCTGCTGAAGCTGATTGCTCCCTTCATGGTGCAGTCAGAATTAGAAGAGCCGGGTCATCTCGGCAAAGCTCTGCTGCTTTAAACTAACTCACCTCCTCTCCTAGCCAAGCAAGATGCTCAGCTCTCAAACAGCAATGATCTCTGAAAGGCAGGAGGTGGCTGTGGAGATGGGAAATGAGGGCAAACCATGAGAGCTGCCTCTCAGCTGAAGCACCAACAGCTAGAAGAGGATGTGTGCACACAGCCTGGCTCTGCTGCATGGTGTGGATCAGAGTCCACAAACACAAAGGAAGAAGAAAAGCAGTTGGGATTGCCCTTCCAGCTGCTTCCTCCCTGAGAGGGGCAGATAGAAGAGGATGATTATAGAAGCAGTTTTTGTGCAGGTTAGCAATCATTTCTGAAACTTTTCTCTCTGGCATTTCTCAAGTCCCAGAGCCTGGGCAGGTTAACACAGGTCACAGCTGGCCTGTGCCAAGGTTTGACATCATGCTGCCTGCTCTTATACATGCAGCTTCTGTGATTTATTTGATACTTCTTTCAAAAGCTTTAGTCCTAGTTGGTTGGCTAATTTCATGTATTTGTTGTCATCCAGAATGGGTGGCTAACTGCAGGCTGAACCCCTGGCTGAACAGAGGTGGGGACTTTTCCTCCCTCTGCATGGAAATAAGGGTTAGGAAGAGCCTGTCTCTGCCTGGCCTCTGAAGCCTTTCAAAGCTGAAAGTCTATAGGTCCCTCAGCCTCTGATCCCAGAGCACTGCTTGGTGTCCCAATCCCCTTCTATGGCCTTGTATGCTGGATGAAGCAATTCCTGGACTACAGGTTACACCTGCTCTATAGCCTCCCTGACCAGAGGAACGGGAGGCTGCAGACAGGTGATTCTCCCTGATAAAGTGAGTTTTATGTCAGTGGCTTCCCAGTTGTTTTCTGTTGTGCCATTAGGTAAGAAAAAAAATAATTAAAATCAGTTTTGTACAGTTTCTGCAGTTCAAAATACTATATCAGATGTGGGGATATGTTAGATGGCATGAAAAAGAAAAATGTGAGACAGAAAATGAAGAAAAGTGCCATCCTGTTTGGTACAAATGATTTTGCCCTGGGCTGAAGAGGGCAGGAGAGAATGGCAGACAAGTGCTCAACCAGCAGTTGAAAGGCAAACCTGAAAAAGAGCTGAGAGGAAATAGGAGGGAGTAATTCTGCAGTAAAGGAAAAAAAGATTAAGATCTGACCCAGATACAAAGATCATTCCCATCCTGCTCCCCATTTGCTAGGTCAGGAGAGGTAATGAGGAGAGCAAGACATCCCAAAGATTGCTGTGAAATTCTTCCCAGCTTTTAAGCCCTCATGAGGAGGAAGGACAAGGTAGGTGTGCTGTACCATGTGTGAGCTGGCATCTGCCTTGGTGCTGGTGAGGTCGAGTGCAGGGGAAATAATTTTGTTCACTGTGTGTCCCCATTCCTTAGCTCCTCACAACATCAGGTAAAAGTCAAGAGGTGGACGATGATGCACGCAGAGCAACGGGCGAGCATTATGTTAGCCTGCAAGTGAGATGCTTTTACTTGATGCTTGGCTTAGCTCAGCATCTCAGCTCCCACTGTGTGCAGAATCTGACCTCCTCAGTTCTTTTTATATGCTTTTCCCCTGCTCTCTGAAGGGTCAGGCTCTTGCCATTATCCATCTTGGAATAAGGGTGAACAATGTAATCTAATGACAAACTGCCAGTAGGTGATGAGTTTAAAAATATCAAGAGATATCATGAGAAATAGCAGAAGAATAGAGCTAGTAGTAATAAAATAAGGGTGTTAAAGGAAGTATCACCTGAAAAATCTCCTGGGAGGTCTGCTATGCCAAGGCATGGCCTCTTGGGATAAATGTGAGCCTTCCTATGAAACCATTCATAAATTATGTGAACTGTTTGCTTTTAAAAGCCTTGTAGCAGAGACAGGCATCCACATCAAGTCACCTGTTAACTCTTGATATTTCCAGCCTTTTTTGCCTGTTGCTAGTACTCTGATTACAAAGCTTTCGTACACTGATGAGTCTTATCTGTGCCAGCAAGGGTGGTTTGCTCTGGGTGGAGCTTATTCATAAGAAATTCAACAAAAATACTTCTTGCTCAAAATTCAAGTTATTTTACTTGGACATTGATGAATTATGTTTATATCCTGGACTTGAAGCAAATTTTTATAAGTCCTCAAAGTGACTGCTAAATTCTAATTTAATTTTTAAAAGTGACTTGAGTACCTCATTCAGAGGGAATTCAACCCATTTTAATTTGGATCCTTTTAAATTCTGGACAAGATATGGATCCATATCCCTCCATCCAGTCTTTGATCTCTGATCGTAACTGAAACCAGACCTTTGTGTAAACCGTCCTGTGAACTGTGAAGGAAGATGATGTTTGTGGACTCCATTGATAAAACCTTTGGGAACTTCTGTGAGATGCATGTAATTAATGTTAGGGGTTGGTTTGTTTGGTGATTTGGGGTTTTTTTGTGGTTTGGTTTTTTTTGTTTTTTTTTTGTTGTTTTGTTTTGTTTTTTTAATATGCTTGACATTTATTTTTTACTGGTCTTTAGAGACTGACAGTGAACATAAAAAAATACCTTACATATAAGATGAAATAAAAAACACAAAATAAAACTCTTTTTTTTTTTTTCTGGAATGATGACCTTGTGCAGATTAGAGCAGCTAGGTAAGAAACCCAGCAAGTATTTATCAAAGGCTTCTAAGACAGTGCAAACTCTAGAGAGTTCAAAAGCAAGAGACTTTTAGTCTTCATACAACTGACAGGGTCATAACGTTTCAAGAATGCCAGGAATCTGTGTGGCTGTTCCATTAAACACCCCTGATTAGTGAACGTGCTGATAAACTTCAAGTGTCAGAGGTCAACATTGTGGAGCCAAAGGTACCCCAGGTATCTGAAAATGTCTCCAGAATTCATGGTCTTCTCACCCAGTTAACCCCTTCCGACACTCAATCTATGAAGGCACAAAAACGGCAAGTGTGTCTTGGGCACAATATTTTCCAGACAATTTTGCCAAGATGTTGAATTATTCTGAAAACTATGAAAAAATGACCTCAGGCACCTCCCATGGAAATGTTCTTGACAGCTGGTTGTTCTTTGATTTCAGCTTGAGCTCATAGTTAATATATGTGTAAAATACCACATTGCCTCTGGCTCTCCCAACCTCTCTCCCCTCAGCATCAGGAGGTACAATGATGGCAGCAGGCTGTGCATTAAAATACCTCCAGAGCTATCACAATGCAAACATGACTGCAATTTCCAAATACACAGGACCAGTCACACTGTCCTGTCACCACACAACACTCTCTGCTCTGTCAAGGTTTTGTTTCAAGAGCTGCAGCTACACTCCTGTCAAGTGCCTGTAGCGAGCAATTGGGAAATCAGTGAAAATATGGGCTGTGTGTGTGAGCATCCCTTTTGCAGGGCATTGCTTTAGCTGCAGCACAGTCAGGAGGGTCCTAGGAGGGCTGAATTATCCCAGCAGCTCCCCGGTGTGGTAGCCCATTTTTCAGGCAATTGCCCTAACTGGCAATTCCACCCCAATGCAGAGTGGAGGTTGCTTCTGCCTCAATCTTCCAGGTGGCAGCAAAGGGCTCAGAGTTTAACTGGTCCTGCAATATATGGCTTTTTATTCCGTGCTCTGATTATGAGCTGCTAGAGGTACTGAGGATTCATGTCTAGTGAGGGCCACAGCGTGACCCCATCAGTTTCTTTGAAAATCAATAGGAAAACTGTCGGAGAATGCAAAGGAAGCAGGAACAGTCAAAGCAAAGACAAGTGGTGTCCTGTAATGGCTGTAATGATTCTGAAACACGCAAGGTCACAGATAATTAGGAACCTAATTCTCCTTTGAAAGAATCTGTCAGGTTACTTCCCTATCTCAAAAACAATTGCTGACTGATGTTATTTATGGGCTACCAAACTCACTGAAGGTAGTCTGACTGGAGGCTGTGTAGCCTTTACTATCCAGGTGGAGTTAGGTAGCCACAGCTGCAGAACAAAACCCAGGTAAAGAGGTTTTCATTGTTGTAGTAAAATAGTCTTGGTAGGACGTGTTTCACCCAGGTGCCAACTGCTGCAAGTGAGAGCCACAGGGCAGCAGTTCTGTTAATCAAACCCTTAACAGTTTATGCCAGCAAGATCTCAACGTTTGGATGCTTGACTGTGCTGCAGTTGTTCAGAGGTGCAGTGAAGTGGGGAGAGAAGGCACAGGAATGACAGAGTTGCCTTGGGAGCCAGCAAGAGTGTGCAGAGAGCCCGTGGCAGGCAGGGAGGCTGAGCAGGCCTTCCCAGAAGGAACCAAAATCTGGGGACTCTTTCTCAGTGTATATTGCAGTTAACACTTCAGGAAGGGGATGCTAAGCTCTGTAGGCTGCATCTGGTAGGATTTTGAAGTCAGTTTGCACCATTGTAGACTACAACGTGCTGCTTAGGGCTGCAGAGCAGGAAGGTCAGTGCCTAACACTAAATGCCAGGCTCCTTCCTCTCTGCCATCTATCTGCACAATTGGTTCTATGCTTAACTGTAAGAAGCGAGGGAAGTGTTGGTCTCCTGTAGGAAAGAGGTGAAAGGTTTTATAATAAATATTTAGGCTATTTGAGAAGAGGGGCTCTTTTCCCTGGATTCTATATGTGCCTGGAGCTGGTGGTGAGGGAGCCATGGCATGCTTCCAGAGCCAAAGCAACTTCCAAACAGTAGAGGTGCAAGGCAAATGTGGACTTCAGCACAAGCGTGGCTGTTAGCTCAAAAAGTATAATGCTAAATTGACTCACAGCTCAAAGGCCAGGGCCACAACCAGTGAAACAGCAACCCACAACTTACAGACACAGTTTGGGGATTAAGCTAGGTGGCAGAGACAGCTAGCAGGAGGAAGAGGCTATATGAGCCTCTCATGTGGGTATAATTTTAAAACCACTGTAACTCTGAATTGTGTTCTGAGAGGTTTCTGGTAATGAGAGGTCTTAGTTTTTGGTCTGGTTATTTTCAAAGCTGGTTCTTTATTTTTTTTCCACAGCTGCTTCTAACCTCAGCAAGGTCCTAGACTTGAGGGGAGACAGGTGGTCCTTCCCAAAGGAAGACCAGTATAGCTACAACTGTTGGGATCATTTTAACTTCAGTGATGCAGGATAGAGAAAGGCCATAAGAAAAAGTGGTTGCAACAATAAGGATAGAAATATGAAAAAATATGAAGTTTTCAAGGTCCTGAATTCTGCCTCATCCTGGTTGGAGAGAGATGTGATATTCAGGCCACAATGAGCTTTTGGCTGGCTCCACATAGGGTCAGCTGGTGAGGCTCTTTCAGCACTGAGGATTCAACACAATTCAAAGCAGAAATCCCAAGCTCCAAACACATCAAAGATTGTAGTTCAAAAACCAACTGAGATTTCTGAAAAGCAACATCCAATAATTTATCTCACCCCTAATTTACATAACTCAGACATTTAGGAAGCAGAGACATGAATAATTGGATATACAATAAACATTACAAAGCTGTCTAAACCTCCCCATATGGTTATGAATTACCAGTTATATATTTCCTCATATCCAAGTATTATATATGTGTATATATATATATATACACACCCCTGAGTGTGCAGGGGTAACTGGGCAGCAGTAACTGGTCTTCAGAGTAGGAAATGAGAAGCTCCACAGTTCAGTGTAGAACAAAGGCGGTTTTCTCAGGTGAGGCTCAACCACAGCTGGGAAACCCTGTGCAGATGTTGGGGAGCTAGCTCAGCTCTTGGGAAATTTGCACATCAAGGTCTCTGCCAGAGGCTTCTCTGATGTGTGACATGAAGACAGTGTTACCTACTCTGGGAGTGCTGGGAGGATAAGCTCCCCTGAGAAGGTGAAGATGCTGAGTCTGCTGATGGTAGGTGATCTCAGGGCATGCCTACACCCAAGGAGTGACACTGTAATTTAAAGAGTGAGACTTTAATTTATGCTGATCTTTTTACCCAGGCTCCCACATGGACTGCACTACCAAGGTCTCAACTGCTCGGTCAGAGGCTGGGACTTTGTATGGGCATCACCAGGTTGCTGCTACACCCTGAAAGCAGCTGAGGTCTGTGCCTCCTCCAGCCATAAACACAGGTCTGCAGTACAAGAAGATACACATGGGGGCATGAGTTACTAATGGTCACCATCATGTTGCCTTTGGATTTCTTTCTGATTTTGTTGTTGTAGCTGTTATTACAGATTGCATTTGGAGAGGGACTGCATTATCCTAGCTGGATTATGAATTATTGTCAGATCAAAACTGGTCTGGATTACACAGTGGTCAGTGTAAAATCATACCTGAGCAGAAGCACGTGCCTCCTTTCTCTAATTCCAGCCCTGTGGAACCACCTGCATTCACACAGATCCCTTCCACATCTCTTCTTCAGTTTAAGGTGGCCTTAAAGTGAGAAGAAATGCTGTTTATGATAAATGGGTGTCTTACCTTCAGTCTCTTTATTCTGATATCCACACCCCCTCCCAGCCATTTTAGTAGAGGAGCCTTTGTTTCTAAGCAGTACTGTACTATTTGGCAGATGTACTTGGGATATATATGGGACCAAAGCCTGGATGTTTCCAAACACACAGCTTCAGCTATCTGAAATTTTGCATTTTCCTTTGAACAAAAGCCTACTACTTGAGGGGAAAACAGAGTCACAATCCAATGATATGTCATGTGTGCATGTGTCCCCCAGCAACTCATAATACCCTGCTTCATCAGCATTCACCCTCTCCCTTCTGTTATTCAAAGATTATTTTTAAAAGTGTCTTACACAGGGCAGAAGTGTAACTTTCTCTCCAGCACAAAACACTTCAAGTGGTGGTGCTGCTCTGTATGTGGTAGCCTCGCTGTCTCTTCCTGGCAATGAAGTATCTGGAGCCCAGATTTGTAGTCAAGATTTCAGGCACATTTTTGTGGCCTCTTAGTTCTTATTTAGTTTGGAAAAAAAAAAAAAAAAAAGGTGGAAAAAAAAAAAGAAAACCTATTTTAATAATTTGACCTTCATTTTCATCATTTCTAATGTCTGTGGTATCCTTCCAGATGTGTTTCTGGCTGCCTGACCCTCCTGTCAATACTTATTAATTTCATGGCAATCTTTTCAAGTGTGTTTGGAAACAAACAGGAAAAGTTACTCTAAGGTCAAGAATGAGCCCAGGGAAGGGAAACCGGAATGATCATGCTCCTTGCAGTAGATTATATTTCTGTATCTTTTCTAGCTTGTTCTTAAAATGGGTTCACACATCCAGATCTGTAAAGCATCCCTGAAGAGTGAAGTGCTACTTGGGTCCTGGAGGTGAGAGGAGGCACCATGGTGTTAGTTACTAAAGTAAATCGGTGGTAGAACGAGGAGTTCAAAGTTCTAATCCCTGCACAAGATCTTCTGATGGAGAAGTGAGTCATGGACATCTCAGAAAGGGTGAGAGCTTTGGCTACTTAACCATCCACTAGACTAATCTGGGGGATAAATGAAGTTGAAAAACTCAGGACTCTATGGGCAGCAGGACCTGCGAGGTCGGAGTCCTCAGTGTGCAACATGCTTACCTAGAGCTGTAGAGTTCTTGATTTGATATGCTTACCAAGCCCGTGTAAAAGAAAATCTAGCTAATGACTTAAACCTAGAAACAAAACTTGGGTTGGTTTTTTTTCTGAGAGCCATAGGAGAGGCTACTTTGAGGTTTTTATTACTCTGCCCCATTCATACAGCCAGAGAGCTCTGTTTATTGTCTACAGCTCTTCAGAAGACAAGTGAAGAAACACCATCCAGAGCTGAAAAAAGGTAAAGGACAGGGGTGCCAGCAGTCCGGGATGAATCTAGCCCAGCGCTGCAACTGGGCACTTGGCAAACATGGCCACTTCACCCTGGAGCTGCTCCCGGTGGGAATGAGGAGCCTCCCAGACCCAGCTGCTTGCCGCGGGAGTGGTGCGCTCAGGAGAGATGATTTTTGGATCCTCCTCAGCACGGCGAGAAGTGCTGTTAAAGAAAGGGCAGCCAAACCTGAACCGGCCGTAACAGGAGGAGGAGAAAAGTGCGATGAGAGAAGGTCGGGGCGGGAGCCGGGCTGTCCCGGGCTGTCGCGGCGGGCAGGAGCCGATTGCCGGGGAAAGGCGATGCAGATGGAGCACGGTGAACTTACAGCCCAGTGTCGCGGTAGAGAAAAAGGGATGGAAACGGGGTAAAGGCCGTGTCCCCGGGAAGCGCTATCGCCAGCTCCCGCCGAGCGGCCCAGAGCCCCCGGCGCGGGTGCGGCGGCGGCAGCGCTCTCTCTAGCGGCCGGCACACGCTGCGGGCACCAGCCTGGCCTCGGAGCCGGGCACGGAAGCCCGGCCGGACCTGCGGACCCCCTGTCCCCAGCCCGACCTGCGGACCCCCTGTCCCCAGCCCTTCTGCAGCGTTGGGACTGACGCAGCTCCACGCCGGGGCGTTGGAAACGGGGTGAGGCTCTGCCAGCGGCAAAGAGCTTTCTTCGCAAAGGGACCGGCATGACCCGGTGTCCCTACGTGCTCTGTAGGGGTGAGGCCAAGGAGGGCAGGTGTGCACAGCCTGGTAAGCAGGGAACCTTCTTTGCGTGTCCCAGCGAACCAGCCACACGTGCCTGTGCCAACACCTGGTACACGGCGGCTCAGAGGACCCAGAGTCCCTCAGCCAGGGATCGGAGACGTGGCTGCGCTGTGTGCAGGTCTGAGCCTGCACGTTACATTGCACATTCAAACAGAAAAGAAAGGTTGGATTTTGTAGAGGGCTTTTACTAGAGGAAATTGAAAAATATGTATCTGACATATCTGAAGACTTGGTTTTAACTCGCATCCTGATTGTTCCAGATGTTCCCCAGATGCCAAAGGGAAGCAGGCATTGAAACAGCAGAACACATATGTTTTAACAAGTTCTAACTTAGTATTGCCAAAGAATTAAAAGCCCTGGATTTGTTTTGATTTTTTTTATCTTTCACTGGTAACTCTTCTATCTATTAATTGTCTGCTAATCTAATTGAGTGCAAATTAGTTCATTTTTATTGCAGGCATTGTGAGGTTGACATACATCCTGATCCTGGCTGCTTCCTGATCTCTTCTCTTTGTATTCATATGGTACTGAGCAGGTCCTGGAAAATAAGTGCTAAAGGCATTGGCAATGATCGATACACACCTCACATATACAGGCAGGGAGCCAAGCTCCTCCACAAGCGGCCTGTAAAGCTCATTGATTTGGGGCTTCCCTCTTTAGCACTTTCCTTGACAAACGTTTTGGGGCACCCACTTGTGTAAGTGTAGAAGGCTGCAGGTGAGGTCAGAAACTGCCCTGCTGAGCAGGGCTCATGTCCTCAGGAGGTGGCTGTTGGGACAAAGGACCTCTGCTGCCCCTCCGTGCCCGGGGGACTGAGCTGCGGCCCCGCGGCTGGACCTGGCGGGGCAACCCTCGGCTGAGGGAAGGTCGGCTTCTGCCTGGGCCTTCCCTTCTTTTTGTTTCCAGGTGGGAAATCAAAATTCAAATAAAATATAATGTGCAAAAAAAATCTTTATTTTTCAAGCATTTATCATACAAATTCAAGATTATTAAAAGCATCAACATTAATCCGATCACTTTCTCTGGGTATGAGGGAATCGGCTGCTCCGGGGACCGGTTCCCGTGCGCCGAGGGGATGCTGGTAGGGGCAGAGACTCTTTATAGTGTGTTAACTCGGAGGGAGAAGTGCATTAGAGGCTGTGCGCAGGTGCACCGGCTTCACTTCAGTTGCTCGGCCAAGGCAGGTACAATTCGTGTGCGTGGCTTCCTGAGCGAATTTCGCTCCGGCTTTGTGAAGGTCCCCGCAATAAAAACCAGACGTGTACGCGGCACCGCTCCGCCCCCGCCGTTCCTCCCGCCGCCAGGGGGCGCCGGCGCGGGCGGCCGCGGAGGGGCGGAGGCGGGCGGCCCTCTGCCGGTAGGCGGGTGGTGCGGGGGGCGCCGCGCCCGCCCGGCCGCCTCACCCCGGGGTAGCCGCGGGCCCGCGGCTTCCGGCTCCGTGACCCGGCAGCGCAAGCGGAGGCCATGGCCGCCTGTTGAGGTGCGGAGCGGGGCCGGGGGAGCGCTTCTTGATTTCCCTCAGCGCGCCGGGCGGCTGTCTCGCCCCGCAGGGAGCGGCGGCGCGGCCGCTCTCCGCCTGTCTCTGCCCGCAGGCCCCGGCTCTGGTTTAAACCGCAGCTGGAAGAGGTTCCCCGGCCGGGCGGGCTGCGGGCCGCTCCTTGGGGCCGGCGGGATTCTCGGCCAGGGTCTGGCCGGCGGCGGCGTGGGGCTCCTGAGCCCCGAGGCGGGGTCGCCGCTGTCTGTCTGTCTCTGCAGAGCCTGTCGCTGTCTGGTTTTCACAGCTGTGCTTTGCTGGGAGTGGTTTCGCAGTGAACCTGTTTTATGCTCTCCCTCTTCAAGCTGAGGACCAGCTTTCGCTCCTGAGCTGTGCCGTGGTCTCCAGTAGCCCCAAACCAAGCAGTTAAGCCCCGTGGCACCTCGTGTCTCGTCAGCTGAAGATGAAGACTGTTCTGATGGTTGCGGAGAAGCCTTCTCTGGCTCAGTCCATCGCCAAGATCCTCTCACGGGGTAGGAGACAAAGCTTGTTGGTTCAGTCCTGCTTTTTCTGGCAGCGAGTGACAGGGTTGAAGTGCAATGCACTTGGAATGCACAACCCAACTGAGGGGTATGTGTTAGTCTCTGAGAGGCAAGTTTGTGATGAAAGGCTACCAGGTACTGCTGTAGATGAAGATAGGCTGTGAAATGCACTGCTCAGTTACTTTGTTGCCTCCAGGCAGCTGCCATCTGGAAATGGTGGCTTAAAACAGGTTGCAGTTCATAAAAGAACTGGATGACCCTTCGCATTCTGTTTTCTGTTATTGTTCTGTTGTCTATTCAATTAAAGAATAAAGGAATCTGGTTTGGTATTTTATGTAGCTGGACTCGGTGTGTATGGTTTCTAAAAAGTGCCAACCAAGTACTAAGTTGCCATTCTGAGGCTTTTGAGACTATAGTAAAATTTATAAATTACGTGGAAAACAGAATGAGTTGGTTATAACTCTACTGGTCTAGAAAATGAGCTGTATTTTCATAAGGATTTCTCAGTAGGAGGGAAAGAATGGAGGAGAGAACTGGTGGTTTCATTGGAAAATGAAACATGCTTTTAAAAAGGTTGGAATTTATAATTAAGTGAAATAAAAACTTGATCAGTGACTAGCATTTTGTGGTCAGAAAAGCCTTATCTGTAAGATCTAAGAAAAGGGGGATGTAATTTCACACAAAGTGACTTATGCCAATAGTGTATTTTTCCTGTTGACATTCGTGATTTTATTTTCCCAGGAAATATGTCCTCTCGCAAGGGACTGAACGGCGTCTGCTCCGTGCACGAGTACACCGGCTCCTTTGTAGGGCAGAGTGCCCATTTCAAGATGACATCTGTGTGCGGTCATGTCATGACTTTGGATTTCATAGGTATCTGTTCATAAAATGTTCTAACTGATACAGGCTGTCAAATTGTGGAGGACTTCAATAGGAAAATACTGTGGGAATAAGTCAGGAAGAAGGTTAGAACTAGAAAGGAGGATGAAAAGATCACTTGTGGTCAGCA
Organism: Ceyx cyanopectus; assembly: GCA_013401355.1. Lineage (NCBI taxonomy): Eukaryota > Metazoa > Chordata > Aves > Coraciiformes > Alcedinidae > Ceyx > Ceyx cyanopectus. The sequence continues at coordinate 81,026 of VYZU01033303.1, read as the reverse complement.
GTTCTTGGTTTCTTCTAGTTCTCTTGCAGAGTTCTTGCATGACCTTGGGCACTTAATTTTTCTCTGCCTGAATTATATCCCTGGAAAAAGAGGAGGTGAGACTCTGCTGGCCTGTGGTTTGGTTCTTCAAATGAAAGGTGATTTGGTTCTTCAAATGAAAGGTGATTAAGGAATGCATAGTCCAAAGGGATATTCTCTAAAGCATTATAACATATTACTGCAAACTACAGAGTAAGGATGATAGTCAAGGAATCCTGTCACTCGCTTGCTTTGAAGTGTGGCACTAGTCATGTGGCTGCTGTAGTTCCTCTGTTGAAAATGACCTCAGGAGTTGTATGAGGACCAAATTCTGAGTTATTGGCACAGTACTTTGAAGGGGTACAGTTTAATGTAACTGCTAAATAACATTGCTACCAGTTGTTTCAAAAAAAATGGAACTGAACAAATCATTGATATGAGGAGGTGACACGGGATGTTCCCCAGCATGACAGGGCTGAGACATAACTGGCCATAGGTAATGAACAGTAAACCCGACTTCAGTTGTACATTGAAACATAGAAAAATAGCTCCCTCCCCTTCTTCTGATTAATTCTACAAACAGAAGGTGTTTTAATAGCTCATGTTAAAATTTCTGAAAGGTATATAGTGATTTTTTTTTCCCCTCATATGTATCAAAATGATTGTTGTAATTCACATAACACTGAGGGTCTCTTGATAAGCAATGCAGACGTGTCAATGTAGAAAGGTTTCTGAAAGAAATCTTGGACACCAAGTGTTTTCTTAAGTAGTGTTGTTTGCTGCTGGTTATTTGTTGTGGGGGATTTTGTTTGTTTTTTGTTGGTTTTGTTTTTCTTTTTGGTTGGATGGTTGATTTATTTTATTTTTTTTAATATATATTTAGAGCGCTACTTAATATAGTTCTGCTTTTCAGGCAAATATAACAGCTGGGACAAAGTGGATCCAGCAGAACTTTTTAGTAAAGCTCCCACAGAAAAAAAAGAAGCTAATCCTAAACTGACCATGGTGAAGTTTTTACAGGTATTCTTTTTTTCCAATATTTGAGAGAGATCTTTTTTTCCTCTTGGAATTCTTTTTCTTTATTTCATCTGGAGCATATTTTATCTTCAAGGATTAATTATTCTTATTATTCCTCTCTTTGAGGAATCAGTGAGATACTTTTTTATCCTGTCCAGAAAAATAAGTGCCATTATTCCATGGTTCTGGAAAGCAATAATAGTTACTGAATTTGAAAGAGCAGTGGAGTATTTTGTTCTGAATATACCTTGCTTAAAAAAAAATAAAATCCTACAGATTCATTAGCTTTAAGAACCAGAAGTATAACCCTTTCCCAGCCCTTAGTGGGCGTCAGTTATCTTCACTTCAGCGTTAGAAACTGTTCACCAGACAGCTTTCAGCTGGAGGGTAGTGCCAGAGCATTCCATGGCCTTTCACCGCTGTTACATGGCTGCCCTCTACCTGCCGCCGGGCCCCTGAACGCGCTGCTCCTGCCCTGCAGCCTGCTGGCTGTTTGACTCACCCTGTTCCCCTGCTTCCCAGGAGCAGGCAGTGTTTGACTTCACTGGTCCTTACACTGTCTAAAATCCTTGCCTTATTGAATTCACTTTTGCCATTGCCTTGTGAGCTTTCTGACTGTTGATTCCTGCTTCTCAGAACTGGAGTGCTAGGTGTTTTGCTTCTAACAGCAAGTGCAGAGCATAGCTTGTCAGTGCCTGTGGTGGTTATTGCTCTGTCTTCATGGGTGCCTCTCTGGGAGGATGGTGGCTTGATTGCTTTTACAAAATAATACTTTATGAAAGGCATGTGTATGTGGTGTAAAACTGATTGCTGTCTTTCTGTTATCTTTGGACTAGGAAGATGTGAAAGTGTTTGTAATTTGTGGTGGGTGTTTTGTTTTCTTGTTGTTTTGGTTTGGTTTTGTTTGTTTGCTTTTAAATTTAATGATGTGGAAATTAAGACACCCAAAAGGGAAGGGCTTGTCCCCAGGCTGTGCACACAGACCATGGCAGTGTCAGGAGACTTTCACTGTGATGGAACTGTGCTGACTTTTTTCTGGTCCTGCAGAAAAGTATCTTGTAGGCAAGCTTCAGGTTCAGTGAAGCACAGCTTGCTTCTCTCTTCAGCCACTGTTCAAGTACCCGCAGGCTTCTTGTTACTTCTGCTATATTCTTCATTTTTGCACCAAATAAATTATCTCTAGTACTTTAAAATAGAAACAAAAGTTATACAGTAGGGGGGAGGTAGGTTTGGGTTTTTGTGTGTTGCTGAGAAACTGTGCTATTTTTTCTCCCAGGTGGAGGGAAGAGGCTGTGACTGTATTGTCTTGTGGTTGGATTGTGATAAGGAAGGCGAGAACATCTGTTTTGAAGTAAGATTTTCCTTTTTAAGACTTACAGCACCAGAATACTTGTCTGTCCTATGTAGTGCTATCAGCATATAAGTTTGAGTGAAGTTTTAAGAGCATCAGGGCCTTAGTGGAAAAATTCATGTGCTCTTGAATTCTTAACCTGTTAGTTAAAAGAGTACAAATCAATCTAAGATGAGCAATAAGGTCTCTTAAAAGTTTGAACATTCCAGTGCTCTGAGAATTGGTCTGTATTCACAGCTGGAGTAATTATTTTGCTGTCCTTATAAACTTGATCTAATCATTAAGTGATATTGTTCTTTTGTGCACAGAGGCCACTTTTAAGTGTATGCTTACCACAGGAATGTGGACTCTGCACATAAAAGGTATAGAACTAAAACTTTGGTGTGCAAAGAACTGCTTTTAACATCCTATTTCCAGAAGTGTGCATTAAGCTGTTTTGTTTGTTAGATTGTTTACATTAGCATATTTTGCCAACTTATTGTTTTAAGTTCTTCAAATACCACTGCATAGTCACTGGGTCCTGGCAATGTGTAGAATAAACCCAGACAGAAACCGATCCATGTTCACCAACATGTGCTGCAATTGCACTGGTGAATCTTTTCACTTAGCCAAGAATAGTGCTTCATTTCTTGCAGTTGCTGTTTAATAAATAAATCCTTCAGTTTTGCTAATTCTTAATACACTTCTAAGTGGAAAGACCAATACTGCTCTTGTTTATCAGTTAGTGACATCTTGCTGAATTAAGTAGTTACATATCAGCAATTGTTTTGTGGAGAGTGAGGTGGTTTTCTGTCTGTAGAGAGAAGAACCCACTTAAGTTCTTACCTTGCAAATGCTCTTAAAATGCACTTGTGATCTCCACTAGGTTCTTGATGCTGTTCTTCCCGTTATGAACAAGCCCCGTAGCTCCGAGAGGACGGTTTTCAGAGCGAAATTCAGCTCCATAACTGACACAGACATCTGCAGTGCCATGAACCACCTGGGGGAACCCAACCGCAATGAGGCGCTCTCAGTGGATGCCCGCCAGGAGCTGGACCTTAGAATTGGCTGTGCGTTTACAAGGTGACAGCAGAGGCTGCTGCACTTCTGTGCAAGGCTCAGGGATACTGCTCTGTCTGCAGAATAGGTCTTGGAACCTCAGTGCCTGGTTCTGCTCAGCACCAAATGCAGTGATTCTGTACACAGATTAAAAAAAAGAAAATAGGAAGTTATGGTTTTAACTCTGATAGGTAAAGTACTATTAGCAATTGTGGTGTGATCTTATTTTATTATGTTCTCCCACATTTCTTTTGGAATAAATGGGATTCAGTGAGGCAAAGCAATTATGACTTAACTGTAAGAGGTTGTATTTTCAGGATGCTTTTTCCTGTTTCCTCCATGATTTAATAGAGTATTCATATTTAATAGAGTATTCATGTTTGTATGTTAAGTTAATGAAAACTTTAGCTTTTCATGGGAATGAGGATATTAATGTGCTTCTTCCTGATGTGTTTTGTTTTGGTTTTGTTCCCCTTTCTTAGGTTTCAGACAAAATATTTTCAGGGCAAATATGGGAATTTAGACAGCTCCCTCATCTCCTTTGGGCCATGTCAGACCCCAACACTTGGATTCTGTGTTGAAAGGCATGACAAAATCCAGTCATTTAAGCCTGAGACTTACTGGGTATTGCAAGCTAAAGTAAGTTATACAATACTTGTATGTGCAAAATGTGTGTGTGTGTGTGTATAAATTTTTTTCACCAAAGGAATGCATTTGTATTTTCATTTTGCTCATTCATAAATTTGTAGCTGCTGACAAGAATTCACAGTGCCTACAATTTACTCATGTGTTCTCATTCAGTTCAGATGTGTGTCGCCCCTTTCTTGAGACCAAATTCCAGAATGTCAGTTTTGTATTAAAGCAGTTATTGTCTGCTGCTCATAAGAATTCCTCAGTGCTAACCATCTAAGCTTAGAATCAGCCAAAAAGACTACTTAAAGAGGTTTTCTTTTGTTCCCTGGGGTCCTTGGACTGACTGTGTTGTTAATTTGAATCCAGGAATTAATTAGGCTGCCAACAAACATTGGCATTGCTGAGTATTGGAATTTTAAAGCAAATAAAATGCTCATTGTGTTAATTGGCAATTGAGTCCTCTGAGTACTTTGGCAGCTCGTAGTAGTTTTATAGCCTCACTGCTGTCCAAGCTCTGAGAGCAAACCAACATGGGTTTACTGCTTGTGATCACAAGGATTTTTTTAAACAAATAAGGGATAGATGTTAAAAAGTTGCCATTTTTAGATTTTAAGATGGAAAAAAAAAATCTGCTGTCTACTATCATCTGTTTTCTGATGTGTCTTGTGTTATCATGCTGGGAGGTGCTTGGTGCTCTCAAGAGTTTTGTGCTCTTTCATGTTGGTTGTTTAACATCTTTTTTTTTGTACAAGGGACTTAAAACGTGATCTAGTTACAGTTTAATATAAATGATTGATTTGCCAAATCAAAATGGTAAACTTTGAATTTCTGCTCACATCAACTTTTACTGTTCCTATCACTAAAGACAAGAAGAGTATTTCAGTTAACTGTGGGAACAATTCCAGACATTCCCCTGGCCCCAGGGCTCATAGTACTCAAACCCCTGTGAAGAAGAGCAGAGCTGCATGTTTGAAGCACTTGTGTCCTAGTACAGGATTTGCTTGCTGGATCAATGCTGAAGATCTCACACTTTTAGGGATAAGGAGTTGGTGGGAATTAATTAGTTGGGTTTTTTTGTCTAATAGGTGAACCCTGAAAAAGAAAGCTCTCTAATTTTGGACTGGGATAGAGTGAGAGTGTTTGATCGTGAGATTGCTCAAATGTTCCTGAATATAACAAAGTTGACCAAAGAAGCAAAGGTAAGAATATTTATTGTCTATATTTCATTTAAAGGAAATACAAATTGAAGTTTCATTGGCTGCATATTGGGTTGTTTGTGTGGTGTTTTTTTTAAAGAAGAGTGTAGAATATCTTGGTTTTTACTCCATTCAGCTCTATTTAAATGAAGATAAAAGGAAATATATTTTTATTTTTTAGTTGTAGTTCATGTTGTGCTAGTGGGGTCATCTTGGCAGAAGCCCCTTCTTAGTACTGACTTTGGAAATGAAAATCTGGATCCTCATAGTTAAGGCCATTGATTGGAATAAGCACTAAATCCTTGTGGCACTGGAAGTCTGTGCTGCTGAGATTCATGGGAAGGTAGCAGGAAGCTGCCATCCTGCATTCCCAGGTTTCCATAGCTGGTCCATAGCACAAATGGACCTTGGGGCTGTAACTTCAGAACTTGGTAAAATTATCTCCACTCACAATTCCTGAAGTAAAAATATATTGGTTGTTACTCTTTAAAAAAGAAACAAACCAAAACAGACATGACAAGAATAGGTAAGGGTGGGTTTGGCACATGTTTGTAGGCATGATTGAAATGATACATTTACCAGTTGCCAAACTTCAAAACTTTGACTGGGAAAATGCTATTTTCTAGGTAGAATCTGTGAGTAAAAAAGAGAAGGTGAAGCAGAGACCACTGGCTTTGAACACGGTAGAAATGCTACGAGTGGCCAGTGCTGCTTTAGGTATGTGTAAAAGTTTGGTCTTTCACACTGTTTTAAAGCAAGATATTTTGGCTTCTCAGATGAAATAATCAAGGACATATCCATATCAAATATATTTTTATAACTTTTGGGGAAAGATCAAGTTGAGAGAGTTTGTCAAAAGTGAAATGTTGCATAAGGTCAAGGTGACAAACCATGATTTATTTAAATGCTTTGATAAGGTATATCAGAATAGCAGAAACAAATGATAATTGCAGTGATGTGTAGGTGATTTTTGTGGTTGTTTTCTCCTCTCCCATCTCAGGAATGGGTCCACAACATGCCATGCAAATAGCAGAGCGCCTGTATACTCAGGGCTATATCAGCTACCCTAGGACAGAAACTACCCACTATCCAGAAAACTTTGACTTGAAAGGTTGTTTGAGACAACAAGCCAATAATCCTTACTGGGCAGAAACTGTGAGTACATGAAGTAAAACCTGAACTAACAGATCACTCTCTAGTCTGGTTTTAGTATGTATTTGGTATATATATTATGACCTGTAGGTCTTCAGAAGCAATAAATATCTGTAATTGCTTTTATTTATGGATGCTGTATTGTTAAGAATTTGATCTGAAGACTTTCTTAACTTGCTAAGAGAGACCTGTTGGCCACTTAGCCAGAGTGTTTTCTCACCCTTCCTTCACCCAGGTGAAAGCATTGCTGTCAGAAGGCATTAACCGTCCAAGGAAAGGCCACGATGCAGGAGACCATCCTCCCATCACCCCAATGAGAGCTGCAACAGAAGCAGAATTAGGTACAGGCAAATTCAGTGATGTCAGAACATCATGTGAGGAAATTAGTTCCTTGATGTGAAGAAGCCATTTTGAAAGTTGCTGAGTTTCAACAGAAAATACAGTTATTTGAATGGCAGGACATGGAATGAGAGGAGTCTTTATCTTAACAAACTGACAGTGAAGTTCAGAGCTCATGTCTTCAGTAATTGATCCTAGGGACCATAGTATTGCTAAGAAAAGAGTAGCCAACTTCAATTAATGCCTACTTTCTCTAGGAGAAATTTGCCCCAGGATAATAGCTTGCAGGTATTGAAATTCAATTGTATTTTTGTGCTTATAAGTCAAACTTCAGCTGCATTTTAATTTGGTCTCTGGAGTTTGTGCTTTTTATATTTAAACATTTTATTTTACTTTCTGCACACTGATCCTTCAAAAAAGGATTTTAGGGTTATAAGAAAGCATAGCAAATATTAGGCATAGCTAAGATTGTTGTAGTAGACTGATAACTTCTGATTGTCATGAATTGGTGAAATAATCTCTGATAGAAAAATAAATGCGCTAAAATTTTTGTTAATTATACAAGGTACTGAGGGGGCATGGAACTTTTTTTTCTTTATATACACAGCAAGATGTAATATGCAAAGCACAAGACTAAGACTGAGAATCTGTTCATAGCAGAGTAACCTTTCAGCTGTTCCATTTCCTATTTGTAAATTGTGCATAAGGAAACTTTGCTCTAAAAACTAAGCAATATTAGTAGTGTTTTAATGATCTCTTGCAGGACTTCAGGCTGTCCTGTGTGGCTGTTTTCACTAGATTCCCATTTTTTGATTTAGATTAGGTTGTGGTCTCCAACATTTCTGAATGGTACTTTCTTTTAGATACTAGTCTTTCCTGTGATATCTGTGGAAATCTGGTAGCTTTTAGTGCAGATTTGATGTAGAGCTGCAGGCTTGAGTCGTGTGGGTAAGCTGCTGTGTGTCCTCAGGTGGAGATGGGTGGCGGCTGTACGAGTACATCACCCGGCACTTCATTGCCACTGTCAGTGCTGATTGCAAGTACCTGCAAACCACCATCTCCTTCAGCATTGGCCCTGAATGCTTCACCTCTGTTGGAAAAGTGGTCACTTCACCAGGTAAGATGAGAGAGTAAGTAGTTAGCTACACATTTCTTGATTTTTTTTTTTCTCCCATTAATACACTGAATAGACAAGTAAAACTGAACAAATTTGAAGACATCTTTTGAGCTGCTAAAGCCAGAGACCAAATCTTTACCTCAACTTCCATACTTCAATTATAACAGAAAAAGTCTTATTTTGTAAGTAGTAGTCTCAAAGATTTAATGCCATGTTTGCCAACGGTGAAGACCAGTCTTTTTACAGCTAGCAGATGTCTTATAGGGGATAAATTACACAAAGGCAGATATTTTTCTTGGGCCTCTGTAAAAAGAAGGTAGCATCACCACAGACATTTTTATAGGAAACTGGCTCAATATTCCTTATTATATTAATATGTCTTAAAAAGGAAATAACAATCAGTTAAAAGCTTCACATACATTCTGGCACTGTGCTTTCATTCAAGGAAAGTGTTTACTTTTTTTTTTCATCCATCAACGTGAGTCAAGTCAGGCACAAAATAGATCTGATGCAGGGTAGTGAGGGATACTGTCTTGTGATACTGTATTTCCTCAGTACTCCTAGCTTCAGGTATTTTCTGCATGGTATGACAGACAACCTCTTAACTTTGATCTATAGAATTTAAAATTAGTAACATATACCTTGGCCTTTTGAAAGCTGGGAAGATAAGCTGTTGTTGGTTTTGTTTGTTTCTTTACCTGCAGGGTTCACAGAAATTATGCCATGGCACAGTATCCCGTTAGAGGAGAGCCTTCCCCACTGTGAGAAAGGAGATCTTTTTCCAGTTAGTGAAATAAAATTGCTGGAAAAACAAACCAGTCCTCCTGATTACCTGACAGAAGCAGAACTTATCACTCTGATGGAAAAGCATGGCATTGGTAGGAACTTGCTTAACTGATGTTACCCTGTAGTACATCCACTTTGTTTTATTCAGATGGGTATTTTATTTTCCTTTGTCAGGAACTGATGCAAGCATTCCAGTCCACATCAACAACATTTGCCAGCGAAACTATGTCACAGTGGAGAGTGGTCGGAGGCTAAAGCCTACAAACCTTGGCATTGTTCTGGTTCATGGCTATTACAAAATAGGTAAATCAATTGCTCTTCCCCGTTTATCTGCTTACCTTCTTTGCCCTTCAGTGTGTCAAGGGCTGTTGTCATTATATAAGCACTGATTCCGTATCAAAAGATGGATCTAGGAAAGTATTACTAATTCTAAAATCTATAATAATTAAAACTTGTTTATGTTGATATCAGTTTATATATGAACAGCTTCCTACCCTGTTTTTGGTCTTTCATTGTGGCTTCTCTGTTGCTGCTGTCTCTGTTTTTCTGTTAGATGCAGAATTGGTTCTTCCTACAATCCGCAGTGCAGTAGAGAAGCAACTCAACTTAATAGCTTTGGGTAAAGCAAATTATCATCAGGTTCTGGAGCACACCCTTGACATTTTCAAAAGGAAATTTCACTATTTTGTGGATTCTATTGCAGGTAAAACTTTTTTTTTTTGCTTGTGAACTGCCCTACAGTTAATTGTTGCAAAGATGCTAGTAGAAAATACTAACACATAAGATTGCTTAGATAGAGGATTAGGTTTACTGAAAAGTTGGGCTGGAAGTATCCAGTCAAATTAAGTTGCTTTCCAAAAGGAAATGTACTGAATCATGGCTCCAAAACCCTACTTCAGATGTCTTTTGTGACTCTGCAGTGGTGAATTTTCAAAAACTTCAGATTAGCTGAAGTATTTAACCCTGTGTGTTTGTGCACACTCAGTGCAAAACACAATTTCAAAAGTCTTCATTAACAAGGAAGATACTTGAATTCTCACTTCTTTACAGGTCTTGTAGTTGATTTTGTGCAGTCTCCTCTTAAGAAATAGAATTCTAACATTAAATGTGATTATCTCTTTTCCAGGTATGGATGAGCTGATGGAAGTGTCTTTTTCACCCTTAGCTGCCACGGGTAAGCCCCTTTCCCGCTGTGGGAAATGTCATCGTTTCATGAAGTACATTCAGGTAAGTTCACCTTGTGGCTTGGCATTTAAATTTCACTAGCTGGATGTCGTTGAGTAGCAACCCCTTTTCCATTATTGAATTAAAACATGTTTGTCAAGTGTGCATTTCTAAAACAAAAAGTCTGATGGAGTTTTTCCATGGGGAACAAACCAGAGAGGAGCCCCAGTTAGATTTACTGCAAGTTTTCATCCGTATTGATGCTACAGTTTTTCAGGGGATTTGTTCTCTATTTCCAGGCCAAACCAAGTCGTCTACACTGCTCTCACTGTGATGACACCTACAGTCTCCCACAAAATGGTACCATTAAACTCTACAAAGAGTTGCGTTGCCCCCTGGATGACTTTGAGCTGGTACTGTGGTCGTCTGGATCCAGAGGAAAGAGCTACCCCCTCTGTCCATACTGTTATAACCATCCTCCTTTCAGGGACATGAAAAAAGGTAGGAATTCTGTAAACATGCACTTGAAATAAATTAGGTGCAGTCTATACAACGTGCTTTTTAGTAGCTTTTAATCAGTGTTGGTTAGTGTAAAGTGCTTTTCACATTAGGTTACATATACCTGTAATTCACGTCAAATTCACAGACCAAAATGTATTAGTTAACTTATTTCTGAATACTTCTTTCTTTTATACATGAAAAAAAATATTATCTGTGTACACAGTAGGTGACCTTCCTAAAGCTCAGTATGGAGTGAAAGACAATGTGGTTCTGACACCTTACAAATGGAAGTATGCTTGGTATGGATAGCACTATAGATTGACCAGGTCTTGAGAGTGCCTTGATACTGAGATAGTGTGTCACAAGCTCTTGAAGGATATAAGAAGGGGTGAATGTTACAGTTAGTTTGGTAACTGTGAGACCTAAACTTAGAGCTTCCTAGTGTGACTTTAAGTATCAGGAGCTTTTTGGCATTTTTATTACTAACTTTTAATTAAAAAAGTCTTGTACTGACTGTCTATAGTGCAAGTATAAAATAGAAGTTAGTTAAAAGCTATACTTTTAACTGAAAATGTAATGAGTTTTTGTCACTAAGGTGTCCAAACTGCCAAACTTTACAGTGGCAGTATCTGGCAATCCTGAAAGCCATTCCAGAAACACTTTTGAGCAAGAGATTATTCTGAATCTGTGACAAGGCAAGTTGCCATTTGTGAAGTGGTTCCATTCTGTAGTCATTTAGAAAGCCTGTCTTTGACTTGTGTGTCTCACTTCCTCCTAACTGGGTAGTGTGGGTAGTGACATATGGGGTTCCTTTTGGTTTTCCTCCTCTTCCCCCAGGAATGGGCTGTAACGAATGCACCCACCCCACGTGCCAGCATTCTCTTAGCATGCTTGGAATTGGGCAGTGTGTTGAATGTGAGAACGGGGTGCTGGTGCTTGACTCAACATCAGGCCCCAAGTGGAAGATGGCCTGCAACAAATGCAACGTGATCGTGCATTTCTTTGAGAACGCCCACAAAGTGCGAGTGTCGCCCGAGACCTGCGACCTGTGCGACGCCGCCCTCGTCGACGTAGATTTCAACAAAGCCAAATCTCCCCTCCCTGGGGATGAGACCCAGCACTCGGGCTGTGTGTTCTGTGACCCCGTGTTCCAAGATCTGGTGGAGCTGAAACATGCGGCCATGAGGCACCCCATGCACCGTGGGGGACAAGGGAAAAGGCAAGGCCGAGGGAGAGGTAAAGGCCGGAGGCCTGGAGGAAGACTCAATCCAAAGAAACCCAAGGACAAAATGGCAGCTCTGGCTGCTTACTTTGTATAATTGCCACACAACAGAAAAATAAACTTCTTATAAAAAAAACTGTTTCCTTTTTTTAAAATATTTTTTGATCTTCACTGCTTTCCTGTTCTTAGAGAAGTTAAACACCTTGGGCTGTTGTATGCCTTGATTTAATCACAAAACAAATTCTTCTGGATGATTCATTAGTAGCTGAATAAGCCTTTAAGCTTTTAGTTGGAGTTCATTGCTCCAAGAATTGCTCACGAACAGTAGGGAGACTTGGGAATTCTGCCTAGGCTGTTACCTCTGGCTGATAGAAAGGAAATTAAATTTCCCTCTCCTGCCATTTCTGGGGCCTTTGTCAGCAACACAAGTGCCAGGAATATAAGAGCTGATTAAGATCAGTGTTATGCTGCTGTTGTCTTTAGGTGTGGAATGAGACTTGGCTCATCTGGCTTTGAATCTTCAAAAATAGTACATGATTAGTAGCTGTCAGATTTTCAAATTATATCTGTAAAAGCAAGAGCACTACTTCAGATCTGTCACTCTGCTGCATGAGAGAATAATGCCAAGAGACATACACGTGACAGAGAATTATCTGCCTTGAACAGTGATTGTCTAATTGTGGTTTGTGCAGCAAAGTTATTTTTTGGGGGGCAGTGGGTCCCAGTTAAATAAAACCTCTTGCTGCTGGAGGGCAGATAGAGACCCCTGCTCTTCCTCTGTTCATACTGCTGATCATACCTGATCAAATACAGTTTGTACTATCTGTGCTCCCTATTGTCATTTCAGTGTTGGTTAGTTTTGTTACCGGAGCTGTATCTAACCACTGGGTGCTACATCACAGTATCTTAATTGTACCAATAACAATCTCTCCTTTCCTTCCCTGTGCACATAGCAGATCATATCTGGTCATCTGATCAAGTGCAGTTTATATCATCTGTCCCCCCAAAACAGTTTCAGTGCTAGTTGTGGTTGGATGGGATGATGCCATTGCAGCTTTACGTGGTGCGAGGGCCACTGCATTTGAACACAGAATATGCAGAGGGCAACTTGACACATGATTCACTGGCAACAGAAAGGAAAGACAAGTCCCTACAAAAGGTAATGTACAGCTCTGCTGTTTTAATTGGCACAGTGTGTGCACTTACTGAACAAGAGAACACAGACAAAACACAGCCCCAAGCTTGTTCCTCTGATCAAATATTTATACAATTACAGCTCAAACATGAACTGTGTTTTAATAGTATGGCTTAGAAGACCCAGCCATAGGTAGAAGTTTCTGTAGTTCTCATTTGTTTATTTTTTGTTGTTGTTGCTTGTTGCTTTTTTTATTATTATTACTTGGTTGCATTTGTTTTGTTTTATTTTTTGTTTGGCTGTTTTTTTGCATTTTTGTTTTGTCGTTGTTGGTTGTTTTTTCCTAAATATTAAATGTTATAGGGAAGTGAAGTTCAGGCAAAAGCTTTTATTATTTAGGAACTTACCTTTGAAATAGCATCATTCACTTGAAAAAAGATTGATTGGTCTCCTGAGGCTGATGCAAGAATGGAACTGCAATGTGTGTGTGATATGGGTGCAGTTTTTCCTGCTGAGATGGTGCTGTTGTGCCCTGGGAAGCTTACTTTTGCCAGCCTGGGGAGTGGGAAGTAGCAGTTGGTCTCCCAGTGCCAAAAGACAGATAGAGCAGCAGTGAGGAGTAAAAAAAATATAAAAATAAAGATTTCCTTTTTTTTTGTGTGTGGAAGTAAACAAGGGATTAGATCTCTGATAGGAGCAGGGAAAGAAGACAGCACAGACAAAAACATCTGTCTAAAAGTGAGCAGTGGCCTTTTTAGGGCTGATAATACTGAGGGCATGGTTTAATTCTGTGTCTAGGGTTCTCTCCTAAACTATGAGCCTTTCTTTAAAACAACTTCTGTTCTTAGAACTGCCAGTAGGGAGTGATCATAGCAGGGAAGTTGCAGTGTAAAGGCTGCTGTGGTTTAGCATGGAAATGCAAAGGGAATAGGTGGGATTCATGAGTTTCCCTAACTTAAGGTTTGGAAATGCCTAAGTACCTTAGCAGTCTCAGTTGCCAAACACAGTTAACTTTGTGCACAGTGCTGCAATCTTGTAAAAAAAACCAAACTCCAACTTTGTAAAAAAACCCAACAAACTTGTACCAGTGAAGCACTCAGATTCTTCACAAAACTAGGCATCCAACCACTGACCGAACAGCCTACTTAAAATGGTGTAATAGAGTCTCTCTGCTTTTCCTAGACAATTTATGGGATCTGCTGTGAAGTACCTCAGTATAAAAAATGAACTGGGTTTGAAAGCATTAACTGTGCTTCCCCTTTCTTTTCAGAGATCTCTTGAGATTTTAAAGAAGTGTGGTGTTTGCTAGCTTTGTCAGTAGAATGGGGATGGAACATGAGCTAAAGCTCTGAAATAAAGATGTCCCAGCAGGAGTAACAAGAAATCCAGGTACTGCAAATGCTTGCAGCAGTATTGTCTCACTGAATGCATACTGGTTCTTCTGGGTAACATGGTTCTCTGTCCTGGCTTTGCAGCATCTGATATTTTATTTCTTCCTGCTCTAAAAATGTGCTATTATACCCAGTTACCCCTGGAAGAGGTGTAAGAACAGAATCCTTATCAGTCAATACCTGAAGTAAGAAGATATTTCTAGTTGTGCATGTTGGAAATGGCTGCTGGTTTATGTGTCACCTGCTCCTGTCTAGATGTTTGAATATTGAGGGGGAGTTGGGGAATACAAATAGGATGAAAGATGTTGCTATTGGTAGGTAAAGAGCTTCAAGGTTTGTGGTTGGTTTGTGGGTTTTGTTTGTGTGTGTGGGGTTTTTTTGTGTTTGTTTTTGTTTACTTTTTGCCCCAAATGGAATATTCAGGTTAATGTCTTGATAAGACAAATATTTTTTTTTAATACTTCCCAAATGAAAGGCCCATGTTTTATGGTATTAAAAATATGAAAGCTATTAGAGGAGTAAAGTCCTGTGTTTGGGAAAGATTTTTGCCACTTCTTGGTTGACTGGAGTGAGTGGCATTGTGCTTTGGTGCACACTTCAGCTGAGTTACACTGTCACAGAGCTCTGTGTGAGGCAAGAAGGGAAAACATTTTAGTTGATACACTGTAAATAACTCAAAAGGGCCCAAAAGATCGAGGAGTCAGGTCAGTGCAAGTATTCTAGATGTCTGTGTCCTACTGACCTCACCTGGGTCTTTTGATATCATATTATTTTTGTTAGTCTGGGATTCAGGATTTTCTTTCTCAGAAGATGCCGTGTTGGGACAAAGATTGTTCCATTTAGTTTACTGACACTCTCCTAAGACAACTGTTCTTAAATGAGCAAGATAAGGTTATAGTTGATTGGTGGATGCAGTTAATCACAGCTAGTTTGAGAAAGGGGCCAACTTGCTACAATTCTCTTTGAAGTCACCCTACCTTTTAGCGTCTTGTATTTTTGCCTGTGATAAGGTTTTGTAAGCTAGCACAGGTATTCTGCAAGGAATTGTGCACAGCAAGAACTCTGACAGGGCTACAAAATCTGTTCTTCTGAAACCTTTTTATAGGCATTTCAGTGGGAATGGAAACAAAAAGGGATTGTGAGTAAGAAGGTTGAGTGGGCAGGGAGTTGTCTCGGTAAGTTTGAGTGAAGCTGCATTCTGTGCACGGTTCCCAGCTGCAGATACCTCTCTGTGTGACCTGTCAAGTACTGCAATGCTTCGTAGTCTTCTGTAAATTCGGATTCTGGGACGGAAAACCCTTCGCCGGGGTCAGTGCTGAGCACAGGGAGAGTTCGGTGGAAAGGTGTCCCCTATACGCTCCGTTGTCAGCCCTTCTCCGCCTCTGGTGGCGGGGTGGGGGGAAGTAGAAGCTGCCCGGTTTGTGGGGGGAGGCTGCCCTGCTCCGCCCTAGGGGGTACCCCGACCCCCGGTGCCGAGGAGCCGGCCTCGCCCCCTCCCCTCGGGCCCGCCCCGTCCGGCCACGTGGCCGCCCCGACCCCGCATTCCAGACATTGTTCCTGGCCCCGCCCCCGCCGCCTGGCCCCGCCCTTGCGCCTGGCTTAAAGGAGCCGTCACGGCGCCCTCTTCCCCTCGCTGTCCCCTCCCCGGCCGGCCCCTCACCGCCAGTCCCCGCCGGCGCCCGGCCCGCTCCCGGCGAGGCGCGGTGGCGGCGGCCGGGCAGCGCGCCCTCAGCGCGGCGCCGCCATGGCGCTGGAGGTGGAGGCGGCCGGGGCTCCCCTGAGCTCTTTCCTGAGGGACTTCCCGTGTCCGCTGGGCCCGGGGGAGCCGCTGCCGTGGAGCTCCGCGGGGAGCGGCGCCCTGAGCAAGGCCGAGGTGCCGGGCGCGCTGGCCGAGCGGGCGAGGAGCCTCCTGGGCGGCAGGTGAGGGCCCGGCGGGGGCGGGCGGGCTGGGGGCCGCCGCCGGCCTCCCCTCAGGGGCGGCGCCGCGCTGACAGTCGGCGAGCGCGGGGACGCTGAGGGGAGCGGGGTCGCCCCAGCTTCCCGCGGCCGTGCGGGGCCGGAGCAGGTGCAGGCGGCGGGAGGCGCTTTCCACGTCCCGGGGAGGCTGCCCAGCCTCGGCGGGGCCCGCTCGGTGCCGGCCGCTGCTGCCGCGGGCCACGCTTCGGGAGCACCGCTCAGCGTCTTCCAGGGAGTTCTCGCTTTTCAAACGTTGTTGTTTCCCGCTTCCCAGTTGTTGTTGTGGCTATTCCGCTGAAAGTTGGGCTTGTGATAGTGTGCTCCTGTCACAGGCCTCCTACCGAGATCTGTGGCTCTGTAGTAATGTTTATGTGCTCTCAAAAATATTTCTCTCCCATTCTTTGGTGCGTGAGAGATTAAATTACACTCTTGCAATTAGTGTGATAGGGTGATTCTTGTGGTGAAGTGCCAGTAGTTTGAATTCAAGTCCCTAAGGGCACCTGTGTGGATCTGATTGAAAGTCTGGGGAGGGAGGGAGTCAGTGAGCTGCAACCTGCCTTGCAGGGCTGTCAGGAGAAAGAAGCGAGCCAGCTAGTAAAGTACTAAGTTGTTTTGTCACTCTTTCGAGATGTTTTTAGTTGTCCTGGTGAGTAGGATGTGCTCATGTGGGTCTCTCAAGTTGATGTTTTTTCAAAACTTTAAGAGCATAGTCACAATACCAGTGGAAAACATAGTGCTTCTCTCAGGGATGTTTCTGTCATCCCCTTAATTCAGATGTCTTATAACCTTCATCCTTATCAGTTTAGGTCTCCCTTTTAACACTGCTGAGAATTAGTATGTGACTTACATGTTTTGGCAAGTTAGTGCTTCACCAAGAACAAGTCTTGTTCTAACTTTTGTCTCCTGATACTCTTCTCCCTCTGTGTCTGCTTTCCAAGGCACTGCAGCAGTAGGGCCTGTGCAGTGCTTTCTTCACTGATGTGTTTAAGTCAAGAACAGGGATTATGGATGGTCTGTGAGGTTGTACTGTGGTGCTGGGGATAACTAGTGAAGAGAGGCAGTTAAGGGAGACTGGTTCTGTGTGGTTATATACTGACTGTTACCAGTTTCCTAGAGGAATTTGATAAAGGGCAAACAGAGTTTGAATTGCTTGTCTCTCTAGCTACCATCTGGTAAGTTTATGAACACTGAATAGATTTTGTTGTTTGTTGAAAACATGTAGGTGATTTTTAGGTACTTATATTGCCTTAAAGCACAGCAGTATCTTGATTTATTTTTTTTTTTATTATGGACATGCTCCTGGACACAAAGTGCACCTAAACCTAAAGATGAGAAATGCATACCAATAAAGTTTTTTAGGCTGCAGTTGAAAAAGACCCAGATTATTATTGCATTGTTTAGCTGTGCTTTGACTAAATTGCTCTTGAATAGAACACAACTGTTGTATTCCTAAACAAGATTGCAAATTAATCATGTGTATTGAATCTTTGAACTCTGTGAAGCAAGAGTAATTCTGGATGAACACTTTCAAGAACAGAGTTATGTCAGTCTAGAACAAACACTTGTCATGTGGCAACAACTCTACCACGTGGGTCAGGCTAATGTTCTCTGAAACTGTTTTAGTTTTATGTTTTCAAGCTGTACAGGTATGGAATAGGTTCTTCAAGCTGTAGTGATTTTTAGAACAATATTTATCTACCTGCTACATTCTGTTGTTTTCTCGTGGGCCTGTTAGCAAGTGGAAGCAGAAAGAGTGCTTGCTTTCATCTCACCTGTCACTTCTGGTGTTTACACAGAAGGGAGCCTGCCCTGTCAGAAGCTGCATTTTTCACATACCTGCCCTGCAGCCAGTTTTGCTGAGACAGCCTGCTTGGTGCAGCTGCTTCAGTCCTGAGCTGGCACAAAAAAAAAAAAAAGGAAAGCTGGCTAAAAAGAAAGCACAGCAGAATAAAAGTGCAGCCTTCTTATCTTCTTATTTACCTTTCTTTTAATAAAAAGTACTTGGAAAACAGAAACACATAAGAAAAGTGTTTTTACAAAGTCTCCCATCTGCCTGATGGCAAAGTGAAGCAGCCCTGTGTGAAGCTCTGTGTGGTGTGTGTGTGTGCATGTGGTGTATCTTACCCAAAGTGTCAGACCTCAGGATACCAGCAGACTTACAGCTCAGTTTTTGGGCTCCCAAGATGAAGGGAAACCTCCATTTGCAATTGCAAAAAAGCTGCAATTTCCTGTTGGGTAGGCTGAGTTCTTGCACATGGAGGTAAAGACTGGTAGAGCTGAAGGCCAAGACAGGGATCTTGTATTTTGAATGTTCAGGCTCCTCCTCATAATCCATGGACCAAAACTCAAGTCTCTGATTGTGTGAGAAATTGCCAAACATCACGTTTTCTGTCCCATGTTCACTAGTGCAGATAAACTCAACATTCAGGTTTGAAGGTTAATTCAATTGATCTGCATGCCCTAAATCCTTGATAAATTAGATGAGAAAACACAAGGAAATTGGGGGAACATTTTAAAGACATGTAACTATTAGTGTAAAGTTGTTGCAGGTGCAGAAGTGATGCTGGATTAGGACACAGGTTTGAGAGGCCCCTGCAGTGTGGCCCCAGTGGCCTGCAGTTGCAGGCTGTTCCAGGAGCATCCCCAGCACACAGATGGTAGCTCTGTGGAGAACATGCATGTTCGAATATTCCAGTGTCAATGCAACCAGGTTTAGCTCTAGGAAGCTGTTATTTGTTGTACCTTGCTGACTTCTGGTGCTGATGCTTGTTCTGCATTTCCTTAGTTTGAGATTCCTCTAACACTGCAGCATCACAGAGTGTATTTGCATGAGGGTTACTAGTGATGAAAGATTTCTCCATGAATCAAAGTGTTTTTGGGAATTGAGTTGGGTGCACAGTTCTTCTCATTTCTGCATTGTCAGATACTTCATCACACCCACACAGACGTGTGGGTTGTGCCTTGGGGGGCCCGAGACAGTAAAGGTGCAGCAGTGTCCTTGGCTGGAGACAGCATATGGTGGTGGTTAGTGTGTCCTTCCAGCTGCTTCAAGGTGTAAAATCAGTGTTTTTTCAAGAAAAAACATTATTCCTCCACCACCTGTCAGGATTGCTGTTGAGAAGAGAATGGTGTATGGAAGAACATTTGTTAGGGCTAATAAGGAGTTTCTGACTGCTGTTGCTTCTCTCGGGCTACACCCATCTCTTACATAGAAGTGGTTGGACATCTTGGGCTAAACCCCCTTGAATAATTCACTGTCTTTGCAGTGAATTATTTTAACAGTCTGCTGCACGTGCAGCAAGCACAGCCAAACTCCAGCTAGGACAGCCAACCACTTTCACTTCTGACAGGATTTGAGTTTAAATTGCTAATCCAGCGAAGCTTTGTAGATGTTTCTAATTTGAATAATTAATTTAAATCCATGGCACTGCCTGCCTTGTATGGAGCTGAATCCATACATGAAATCCCAAAGAATCAGAGCAGGCTTAAGTAATCTTGTTTTGCAGAATTGTAATTAACATACACATGTGGGTAAGAGCTGTGTGTTCTGACAGCCTGTGGAAATGTGTCAGTGTGAATGAAGAGTCCATTAGTCACCACCAAAGCTTTAGAAACTCATCAGTGAAATTTCACTGCTTGTACTGAAGCAGAGCATGAGATGCAATCAGATCCCCAAATACAGAAATGTCTCCTTTCCCTTGATAGGAGCTGAAAGCTGTATGACCACCCTGTGACATGTTCCCAGAACAATGTGCAGTTCCAGCAGCCTTCCTGTTTGAGGAGACTTTCCTGCAGTAACAGCTGTGAGATCTTGGCTTCCTGGTCTGCCCCTCCCAAACGACTCTGTGTTTCATCTCTGGGTTGCCTCAGCATCCTGTTTTGTGTCTCTGTGTTTGACACTGTAATACTTGCACCCACGGTGTGGCCCTGGCATCTTTGTTTTCAGCATTTCTCTTCTTTTAGAATAGTTAATGGAGCAGTTCTGATATTTTGATGTGATAAAAACTGGGCAGGGGATGGAGAATCTTATTTTGGCTCAATTTTACCCAATCTTATCTTCAAACTCCCTTTAATCCCTTCCTCTGTGGAAACTACTAATACCCAGTCTACCATGGCCTCTCCTTTTAATAAATTAACAATAACTTTACTTCCTTTATTTCTAATTTGTTCCATGTAGTGGAATGCACCTTCTCATTGCTAGGAACATGTTTACAGTATCAGTGATGCATTCTCTTCAGACAAGAAAGTGAATTTCAGATGTGATTGCCTGCAGACAAATATGCTGGTTTTCATGGGACCACTTGTGCTTGGTAGCAAAAGCAAGTATGGGATTGCCAGGAACAGCCTACTCTTCCAGGAACACCAGTGATCTCACTGTTTTATGATTAATAAAGTTAGTTTTGGGAGCCTTGATAAAGTTAATGCAGAAGAGGAATGTGGCACTTCTGCTATTCACTAGTTAATTTAGCAAATGGTTAACAAACTGGCTCTGGTAATTTTAGGTGGTGGTCCAAACCAGCTTGTGCTCTCTCATGTGTGCTTCATCCACTGCTGCTTCTGAAGCTGATAGCAGCACAACACACAGCTTGAGAGAAATGATGTGCAGCTCACACACTGTCTGGGTAATAAAGTTTTTGGCAGTTCTGACCTGCTTGCAACAGTATATAGAGGCTGGACAAACTGTTGGTTCTGCGATCAGAAAATTGCTTTTTGGAATATAGTTCTTAATTTAAAACTGCCAGGGAGCTTTCCCTGTTACAAGACACTCCCAATAGTAGTTTTGGGAAAGAATCACTTTGCTTTTAGAAAGAAAGTGTATGTGTGGGTTGTCTGCAATAAAAGAGAGAAAAAAAGCTGATGAAATGCTGAAAAAAAAATAAAATCTATAATGCTGAAGAAACTTTTTGAGCTGGCTCACTGTGTTCAAATCAGGTTATTTGGTTCTGCTTGGAAAATGGAAATTGTCTTCCTAGGACTTGATTATTTTGTGCTCTTATCTGTGTGCAGCACCCTTTCTGTTGCTGTTTGAACTTGGATAAGATAAGATACATTCCGTTTTGAAACAGCAGGTTTAGGGCTTAAGTGAAAAGTGGCTGTTGTGGAATTAGGCCTCTCCTGTTGTGCTCTGTGCTTATTCTTCCTTCTGAGAATGAAATGGAAGTAGCAGGTGACTCCCCATTGCACGTGTTTTGTAAAAACTGTGATGACTGAAGGGCCTGAACAGATGGATTCTGGATTCTAAAGCTGCTGCTTCTGATAGTTTCAGAAGAAAATCTGGAAGAAAAAAAAGCTTCATGCGAAGTTGGAAACATGAAAGATTGAAACTCTTTTTGTGACATTACTTATATATTTGTTTTTGATTAATCTATTGTAAAAACCTGATCATACTAACACAAGAAATAACTTCTTATGCATTGAAGGATGTTGGATTTTCTCTCCTCAACAGACATATCTTTGTATTTTTCTGGTCAATATCACCCTGGGAGCTCTGGGTGCTGCTGTTACAAATACTGGTGTTCAGAGCCACCTGAGTGGAAACATTCTGTAGTTGACTATAAGAGTAAAAAGGGGTGAGGAAAATAAAAGTAGCAGACTGGGGAGAAAATACTGAATACAAGCAGCTTTTGTTTGTGAGAAAACTTGTGACCTGCTATTATTTTGGCAATAAGAGAGGATCTTTCACTTGCTAGAGAACTGCTAGCATTTGCAGATCTGCACTGAAAACACTGCTGATGGAGCTGTAACGTGCTAGAAACTCACACTGAGTCCACAGTGACAAACTTTGCTTTACTGGCAAAGCTGTGGTCTGTGTGAGCTCCTGGTGTTACAGAGCCTGGGTAGCAGATTTGTACACTTAGCTATCTTCCCCCTAGTGTAAGTCAGTTGCAGCTGATGTAGGCTGGAAGGTTGTGCAGAGACAGCACCTCTGTTTCCCAGCACATATGTGTATGTGTGTGTATATTTATACATATATATATATGTCTGCACTCTGAAAGGAAAAGAGGTGGTGCTCTGGCCTGCAGTACCACTACTGCCTTGTTGCTATGGCTTTGATGATAGTTTCTAGAAAGAACACAGTGACACTTTTGTTTTTGTACCTTTGCAAGGTGACAGGTGCTGAAGAGCTTGGCCAGTGCAGCTGGCAGTGTTTGCAGTGCTTCTCTTCATGCAAACAGCTCCTGACCGCTGCGGGAGAACGTGTGTCTGGGGTGGGGAGATGGGAATTCTTTTCCTCCTGAAAAAAGTACCTAATTCAGAAGGCTTTGTGTAAACACTGGGTGTCCAGTGAGGGCCAGTGAAGCTCTGTACCACTCTCCACCAGGTTACACAGAGCTTGCCTCCCTGCTCCCAGTGCTGAAGAGCAGCTGTTCAGAGTCTGCCATCTGCTGCTCTCCTCGGCTCCCTGAGCTGCCATAAGCTGTGGGCAAAGAGCACAACATAAACTCTGTCATCTGTTCTCAAGCCTTTGAAAAAAGTGGAGTCATAGTTGAGGCTCTGGACGAGATGTGGTGGCCTGACCTTTGCTGCTCTGGGTGCTTCCCCCTTGCCCACAAAGCTGTTCACCAGAGACTTCTGAATATACACACTCAAATTTGAGGGGAAGAAGAGGTTGGGGCCTCTTTGAACCCATGACCTGTTTGCAGCAGTCACTGCAAGTATACTGGGGATTTAATGACCCAAATAAAACCAAATAAGAAATGTTCTTACTGCAGTTTCTGCTTTTCTGACTTTTCTGACAGCTGATATAAAATAGGTCAGTCTTAAGGACTGAGCTGCCACACATGAATACGTGTGGGGGTGATGGTGTGACAGCTGGTCTTCCAAAGTGAAATAAAATAGAGAACTAAATCTTATTGCAGAAGAGAAACAAGGTGAACATGAAGAGAAATAAATTCTGTTCTGTAACTTATGCCAAATCTAAAGCATGCAAAATATTGGAATTGCTTTATACTTCTGTGTGTAACTTTATTTTGGCCCACAGTTATGTGTATCAGCAGAAGCTCTCATAGGTCCCTAGAACAATACTGTATGTGTCCAGTAGTCCTGAATCTTTCAAGAAGGAAGGTGGCCTATGAGTTTAAGTGGGGTTTTTATTAGCACAACACTTTAATGTACCTCTTTTATCTATACTCAGGTTTTTTTTAAATGATGCTTGTATTTTACTCTGAAGTGTCTGGAGGACATGAACTCCGTGCTCTGGCAATCTGACTTTGGGTGGTGTGAAGCTACAATGCTTCATCTGTGCTGTTACAACTTGCATTTGTTCTTTTAAAATATTTTTTTTATTGTGGTCGAAACACACCCTCTTTGTTAGCAAAGAAATAGCCTGTAGCAAAGGAATTCTGTTTACACTAGCCCGTGTGCACTGAGGCAAGGTAGTTAGTGTTGCATGTGTCATAGAAATGGGGCTGACACGTTTCTTCTAAGATTCTCTTCAAAGAAGGCAACAAACATCCTTCCCACGTAACACACTCCACCATCTTCCCTTTTCTTCCCAACACAGTTATTTTCCTGCTTAGGAAACAGCTACAGTATTTCTTCTGATTCAGAAAGATTAAATTATGCTTGGTTCAGCCTGTCAGCAGGGTGTCACGGGCTTCTCTGAAAGGAAGATTTTAACAATAAGTGACATTCTTCTTTGCGTACAGAAAAGGTTTGAAGTCTGTTATGGTAACTGCAGTGAGCTTCTACTTTTACCCTGGTTGCCATAGGTACTGTCTGCTTCCAGATATCTCTAGCCAAGTGAGACCTTGTAGCTCTCAACTAAAGAAGCAGTTTTTACTCTTTGTTAATTATGTATTTTGTTAACTCTTGAAGTCTCTGTTTTAGCAGATGAAATTAGAACCATTGAACATTGTAACTGAATGGAAGATGCATTGCCTTGGAGCTCCATTTACCTGAGCTTGAGGGAAAAAAACATTCTTACCAGTATGGTAGTGCTGGTATTAGGAGTAATCAATAAATATGTGCTCTTTGAAGTGAGGTTCTAACAGCAGGTAGGGTCATTTTTTAGGCTTTTATCTTTTGACAACGTGTCTGAATAATGCTCAGTGTGGTTGTTGCTGGCTGCTTAAAATATAAATCCTGATAAACAATTGTTTTCTTTGTGTGGATTTGCAAAACACTTGAAGGGGAGGAAAAGCATAGGAAAAGCTGAATGAAGCATATCAGCCCTGAGGAATCTCTGAATTTCCTTTCTGGGAGCTGGGTGGCAACTGGAAAAAGTTGAAGGATGTGACATCATAACTCATAAACCTTTTCTTTGTTATAGGCATCCTGTAAACAGAAGTTTATACAGGACATGTAACTTATAGCACTTCGTTTATCTCCTTTTGCTTAACCATTTTATTAGAGGCCCAGTTTAGCAAGTCAGGGCTCTGGAAAGCAGAAGTCTACAAAATTTTGTTTTGCTTTGAAAATGAAAGCATTAAGCCCTCTTCTGATGCTGAGCTGGAAACTTAGATTGGATTTTCTCCTCCAGCATAGCAGAGAAATTTGGAAGCTGACTGAAGCCATGGCTCTTACTGTTCATTTAAATGCATAGCTATTTCACTTAATGTTTTTTGTCTCTGTTCTTGGAGATGAAGCCTACTTTAACTAAGATTCTCACTTTCAGCATCAGCTGCACATCCCAAGGTGTTTCTGCATTGTCAGGGGGGTTGGACTCGATCTCCAGAGGTCCCTTCCAGTCCCATTCTGTGATTCCATGACACTGTGTGGCCTGTGTTTTCATATTCCTCTCTTTTCCTCCTATGCAAACAAAACCAGGAAGCAGGATTTGAGGGGGGTGGTGTTGCCATATCCGTTACAGATGTGTTTCTTGCCTGACCTTTTAAAAGGTTGTCTGTTAGTGTCAGGGTGATTATGAGCAGGCGTTGTTACTTTTAACTTGGGCAGAAAAGAGCTGACTTCCCAAAAAATACTAGTCTGAAGAAAATAATAATAATATTTAAAAAAAAAAAAACAACAAAAAAAAGCAGCCCATTTCTGCCTTTCCTTGCTGTGATATGACTGCAGCAAGCACCGAAAGGATGGCAAACGTATTGCCATATATTTGAAGTACCAAAATGACTCATTAAAGGAGGCCATGACTCATTAAGGAGGCCATCACCGCTGCAGAGTGCCTGGGCTACAGCACGCTGCTGCCTGACACAATGCCTGCTGCTCGCTGCCCGCCTGGGAGGCAGTTACAAGGCCCCTCTTTCAGAAGCACAATGGCAAAATGCATTTCAGCTCGTCACTGGGATCTAAACCCTCATGGTCCTCCCCTCCCTGCTCCTCTGTGTGCACAAAACCAGTCATCTCTGGTGAACATCTGCAGAGACCAGTTGCTCCCACCATGTCTTACTCGTGCCAACCAGATCTATGCAAGACTTTCTAAATGTTTCCTGGCAAAACAAAGCCTTCTCCTTGACTTGCTGCAGGTGCCTTCATGTGCTCTTTGCTTGGGTTTTATAATTTGTGGGTTTCAAACACACTGTGGACAATGGATGAAGTGATTCTGTGGACATTCATGCTTATTCTTCACTGTGCTCATAGAAAGTGTCTGGAATGTGTGTTACAGCTGGGAACTGGCCCCGTTTTAAAGTTGGATGGGGCTTATTTGATTTAAAAGCATTATAGCAAGTATGTGTTCCTAGAATGTGTAGCTTATTTACAGCATTGAGCAAAAAGGAGAGGATGCACAGATCATGTACCCTTAGTGTCTTCTAGGTGCTTACATAAAAGCTTCACCTGAATCACAAGTCTTGGAGTCTTATCCTAGTCTCCAGGGCCAACTCTTTGCACCTTGTTCCTGGGTGATTTCTTTGGGAAATTTCCAGTCAAGAGAAACGGAGGATTGAAGGGCTGTAGTTTGGTACTGAGCAGTGACTTTTATCAGGGAGAGAGGGGAACTGGAGTCTTAAGTAACTGTTATGGAGATCCTGGTACTCTGTGGTAAGACAGTTAACTATGTTGTGTAGTGAGTAGAAACAAAATGTGTGTGTTCAGAGGCTCAAATTGAAGGTAGCAGATCCCATCTGAGAGCTGAAGAGAAGGAGGTACCATCTGTGACTGGAGTGTGAGGCAACAGTTTGAAAACATGATTCATACACTTCTTCCCCTTCACATTCTTGAGAAAGCAGTTGTCTAACTTAAGATCTTACTAAAGGTTTGTATGAATAAATATTGAACATACAATCTCCTCCACTAGTTTACTAATGAAGTTGGGATTATTGATTGTGTGTAATGCTTTCTAGTTCTGAGGTCAGCAGCCATAAAGAGGGAGGTGAAGGCTTAATTTAAACTGATGCAGTCTGTTTTGCTTTCCCTTCCTTTTCTTATCAGCAGAGGTGTTTCACCACTTCTTGCAGCATCATTGATCCACGCTGCAGTTGATGAAGTTCTTCAAACAGACCTGACTGAATTTAAACAGCAAAGTGTGGAAACAGAAGGAGAAGGAGATGAGGAAAGGTTCACCTGTAAGTATGCTTTTTTCCTTCTGTGGTTTTCCCTGAGGCTGTCTGTTGGAAGGCTTCAGTGTTTTGAAATGTTTCCCAGAATGTTTGGTTAGGCTGCCTGGCAAGCAGCCTTGAGCAGAACTTTCTCCTGCTGGGTATCTGTGGGATGAAACGTAGCTCTGCTGGTTTTGTGGGCAAGATGCAAACATGTCTGGAGCCCTGGACTGACTGTGGGGGCTGGCGTTCTGGAAAAAAGAACTGATGACCACTGTGTCCATTGTGCTTCCTTAACTGAACCAGTTAAGAGCTTTTCTTATCCTCATTGGATAATTTCAATTAAATTGAACTGATTCAGTTCCTAACTTAAACTGATAATAGCTTATATTTTTGAAATGCCTTTTTCTCTTTGGTAGACTTACCTTGGCTAGTTATTCCTATGTATTGACAGTGGCATAATCACAATTTCAGCCATGCTTACACCTTCAGTTCATCCATATAATCCATCTTGCTTTTGTGTGTTGTTGGAAACAAGATTTTGGGACCTGTAGCCCTTCTGTAGCCTGAACATCTTGAAACTCCAGATCTTTCTCCTGACAAGTTTCTCAATAATCTTGGTCTTTATTTATTTGTTTTCCCACCCTCCCCTACAAAGATGGGATGCTGGGGGACGAAGAACCTGATGCCTATGTCTTCTGCCTGATGCCTGCATTTTCTCCTGAGTGAATTGGAGAGAACAGACCTTAGTGACTGAGTACTGGGTTTGTGCCTCATGTAACAGATGGTCTTATTGCACTTACATGCAGAAGTGTTTAACATTAGACTTTACCAAGCCTTCAATCCCAGTGCCAAGAAGTTAAGTGGAGCAGGATGCAGGCAGAGTTGCAGATAAAAATGGAGGAGAGATGTCTTAGGCAAACTAGTCTATCCTGTAAGGGGAGATACTTGCCTTTCCATTTCCCTGGGATGACTTGAAAGGCATTTGAGCATGCCCCAGGGGATGCATCTCCAAGCTCTGGTAATGGCCAGAATACATCACTTTCCAGGAGCCTATTTTAATATTCACCTACAACTCTGAAATGGCAGGAGGGGAATGCAATTAGTGGAGTCTCACTACACCCTGAGTATCTCATCCCTTGCCTTAGTGTTTGTAGCCTTCATGTGTCTAGAGAGATTTAGCAAGTTTCCAGCCCTTTGCATGGGAACTGTTGGCTTCATATCAGCCTGGCTGGGGTCTGAATAACGTGCCCTGGCTCTCCTCTGGCACAGGGAGGCATGAGGCCGGGGTCTGCACACAGGGACATGGGGGACAGCAGCAGAATGGCTGCCAGGGCAAGAGTGAGCCTGGGGTGGGTGGGCAGTGGGGATTGAGACCTCTGCCATCCCCAGTGGAGCTGTGGCTGCCCCCTGCCTGGACTCTGCTGGGCTGGAGCCTCCCAGCATCTCCACATAGAACCAGTTTGTGAGCACGTTCTGCAGCCTTCAGAGGTTCTTGTGGGTGCCTCTTCCCATCACGTTAGGTCTCTGCAGAGTGCCCCATTTCTGGACTCCTTGTTCTGTTGATCTGAGTGGTCCCGTGGGCTGGAGGGTGACCAACCTAACCTGTGATTATCTTTGAAGTGAACTGGAGCAGTAATAGGGTGTGAACTGCTGTATATTTGTGATCATATAATTATAGTTTCTAGTTCTGGGTCTTAACAAAAATCTTGGGCCTGTGGACCATCAGTCAGAGAACCTCATCTGAATAACTAAGAAATTAGGATGTTTAGAAATGGTGAGTTATGAAGAGCTTGTTAGGACAGGGACATTTTCTTGATCAGAAGCATCTAATGTCTGGAATCCTCTATGGTTCCATTATACTGGTGACACTTGTAGAGTAATTTATGCTGCTGGTTTACTCTAAAAGCCATAAAGGTATAAGATTGGAGTCTACTTTTAAGATAGTGCAAGCAAAGTCAGAAAATCCTTAGATGAGTTCCATCTTGGAGCAGTTCAGGTTCTCTCTCAGTACTCCTTGTTGACAAATGCTCCAGAACTTTGCCTGTTCTGTTGGTTGAAATCTTCTTTGATTTCCACCTTATATATTCTTGTATATTTTATGCTTTTTTGCTCTTGTGTCACCATTGTGGTTTAGATCAAGTTGCTTTTCCTATTCCCCTATTGAACATGATGGAAATCCTACTGTTCAGGTACTTGTGTTGCATAATCCCAGTATGGAATAGCTCCTTTGAAGGTATTAATTTCTCTGCACATTTGGACTGTACTTGTTTTCCCTTATAATTGCTATTACATCACTTCAACTGTACAACTAGGAAGAAAGCTGCTCCTTATGCTGCAGTACAGTAGGGAGCTTTTCTTCCTGCACTGCAATAACATCTCTCTGGCAAAAACAACAAAAGAAACCCCCCACCAAACCAAAACTTTCTTGGAATGAAAGAAAAGTGATTATATAAAAACAAGCTATGTATGTGTACCTACACGAGTACTCCTGTTTGATGTGGTATAGTGCAGAAGAATTTCTGGTATTAAGGTGCTACATTCTATGTCAGATTTCACAACCTTAATATTTATACAGCAATGTGTGTCCCAGTCTTCTGGTCACTATTGGTCCATACATTTACAAATATGTAAACTAATAGCTGTAGACAAGGCTGTCTGAGGTGCTGTCCTATTTAATTATATTTGTATATGTGATTACTTAATATTTAAAGGTTTTAATAGCTTGCTCAGTCACACCTGCATATTAAGCAAACTAAAAATAGTCTTGGGTAATATGTAGTGACTGCTAATCAAAGATCTGTGTTTTAAATTAAGATTTCAATTCTCCAGGCCCAGACTTGCATCTGAATCTGGCCATCCAGTGATGCTGAGAAAAAGAAATGCTTGAGAAGCAGGAGTTATAAAAATCTGAGGAAGCATTAATGTAGCAGTGTTAGCAGGAATGAGGATAAAATAGCAACAAGAAAGGTAGTCCATGCACTGCAGCTCTTTGGGAACACATTAGTCTCTAGATGATCTTTTCGGTGCTGTTTGAAGGTGTCTGGTTTAGCTTTGAAGCAGGGTTCTTACCCAAATAACAACATTTTAAATAATTACCTATTCTGAGAGAGACTGTATTGCAAAGCCAGACACAATGCCAAACCATTCAGTCCTATGAACAGTAAGTTTGGATTAATTGATCTTTGGGACCTATCCAGAAAAGGATTTGAGTGTCTGGCTGCAGCTTTTCCCTCTATGCTCGAAGGGTGTTGACAGTTCTGCTCTGTAATGACAGAGCAGGAGAGCAGCAGAAGTTTTCTTCTGTCCCCCTGGCTCCTACCACCATGTGTATTTACAAAGATAAAGACAACAGTTTAAAATTATAATCTGTTTATCTTAACTAGGAGTTGAGCTATTGACTTCAGCAAAGCATTGTCAGACTTCCCTCTTGTTTCAGTGGTTCAGGAGGACACAACCCGACCCAAAGCCAGGCTAATGCCTTTTTTCAACCCTTGTGTCCAAGATCACAGCAATTTCTTATCTAGAAGGCTTTTCTGACTGCTTGTTTTGTTTTGTTTTGTTTTGTTTTTTTATAGTAATGCATTCCAACATCTGTATCTTGTGCATTTTACTTACATAATATTTATATCTAATATGCCAGAATGATTTTGAATCTTTATGATTTTTGTAATTTAACCACCTACTTGATAAACTGTTTTGAAAGAGAACTAGTAAGTAAATAAGCTGCACTTACATAGATAGGACTAGAGGGAATGGATTGAAACTAAAGATGGGTCAATTCAGATTAGTTATTAGGAAGAATTTCTTCCCCATGAGGATGGTGAGACACTGGCACAGGCTGCCCAGAGAGGTGGGGGAAGCCCCATCCTTGGAAGCTTTTAAGTCCAGGCTGGATGGGGCTCTGAGCAACCTGCTCTAGTGGGAGGTGTCCCTGCGCATAGAAGAGGGGCTGGAACTGGATGAGCTTTAAGGTCCCAACTCTAACACTTCTATGATTCTAGCCTTAAAGTTACACTGTTTTCCATTGCAACTTTCCACGTTATTCTCTGAAGTCTATTTCAATCCTTGCAGAGCCTTTACAGGCAGAGTGATGACCGTCTGCACTAAGGAAAAGAAACTTTTAGGGCAGACAGGCCATAAAGGGGGTGCAATATAGGAAGACGGGGTGCAGACAGGCCATAAAGGGGGTGTAATATAGGAAGACGGGGTGCGGAGCTCACTGCTTTGTCTTTGTGCTGTCAGTGCTGGACGGGGAGCCGCTGCAGCGCTGCTTCTTTAACAAGCTGCGGGCCGTGTGCTGCGAGTGGCAGAAGCAGCTGCCGGCGCTGCGGCCGCCGCGGCGGTTCCTGTTGGCCTCTGTCCACGCCATCCGCAACGCGCGCCGCAAGATGGAGGATCGCCACGTGCTGCTCCCGGAGTTCAACCAGCTCTTCGGCCTGACAGTAAGGCTGGACAAAAGTGGGGAGGCCAGTTGGTTAGTTTTACGACTGTTGTTCCTGTAAACACAAGGGCCTAGTGAGGAACAATCAGTGAAATGAATTTGTTACCACAAGTTGTTGATCATGTCCGTGCCGGGAGCAAGGACTTACTGACTCCAGTTGCTAGGAGCCAGCTACTGCCCTGATAAAGAAGGGTCTTGTGACCTTGGGTTTCATGTCATAAGTGATAAAGGGAGATGAGCAGATCAAATGGTGTTATGTTGCTGGAGTTACAGTGTTCTTGTTATTGAGGTAACACATTAAGAAAAGGAGGGAGAACGGCAATTGTACAAGTGTCAATTAATGAAGCTGCAGTGGAACTACAGAACCAGCTGTTCAATTCCAGAGTAATTTTAAGGATATTAAATGATTAACAGTAGTCAAAGAAAAGTAATTCCACTCCAGAGTACCCATTTTATCCATTTGGCACATGGATAAACAGACTTAAATTGTCCTTAGCTATGCAATGTTGTATGGAATAAAGCCCAGGATAAAGATCTTTGCCTTTTGGTACCAGTCAATGAGCTGTTTTGCTTTTGACCATCTTCTCTCTCCTTCCCTGCTAAAGGATGACACTGATCGTGCTTACTTTGCGGTGTTTGATGGCCATGGTGGAGTGGATGCTGCCAATTATTCAGCAACTCATTTACATGTCAACGTTGGGCTACATGAAGAGATTGTTAAGAATCCAGCTGAGGCCTTGAAATGCTCTTTCCAGAAGACAGATGAAATGTTTCTTTTCAAAGCCAAAAGAGAGGTGAGTGGGTAGATATTAATTCCATTGTATTTAACTAACACTGAGAACTGTTGGACAACATAGTATTATGCAGAAAATTCTGGCAGTACAGTTTCTTTGAATCACTGACTTCTTTATGAAATTATGCTACATATAAAGGTTTTCTTTGATAAAATTATTTCCTTTTTTTTTTTTTTTTGAGGAAAAATAAAATGACAGTGCTTACAAGTTCAAGATGAGAGATTGAAAGGAAGTGCTAAGTGGTTTAAATGATCCTGACATGCCAATTATTTGATAGAACACTGCTGCCTCTTTGACTGAATTAGGCAGCCTCTAGATGTTCTTTTGTCCCACCATTAATGTCACAGGTGGTTGTGATGTGAAAAATGTATTCAGTGATTTCAGTCAGACTCTTCAGTTCATTAAGCTTATTGATCAGCTTTGAATCAGGTTGGTATGATGAACATTCTTTCTTCAGTTCTACATAATAGAAGAAAATAGGTTTATTATAGAGTTTAAGGAGAAGTTTATTACAGCAGTAACTAAATATGTAAGTATTCATTGTTAGTGTCTTCATTTCTGTCAGTGAGGTGCAAGAGGAACCAGTGACTTTGTGAGGTCTGACTCTCCTGATCTTTACGGGGAATCTAGAAGAGTTAGGTTCCTTTGTTGACATCTTCATTTAAATATCCAAGGATAAGGGGATGTATTTGGAACGAGGTGCTTGTAGTTTCTAGTGGTAGAGTGAAGGATGTGAAAGGGATTGGCGAGACCTATGTTTGTGAAATGTTCATACCACTGAAATTCAGATCCTCTTTCTTTTCTGCGTGTCTCTGTGTTTTGAACAACATAGGTCTGTGTTTTGAATAACATAGGTCTTAGTCTCCTAGACCAGTTTTGGAATTCAGAGAAGAAAGAACTCAACAGAGGCAGTAGTACATCTGCATATTAGAATATGTAAATAGTTTATTGCAAGTCTGTCTAATCTCACACCTATTTTCAGGTACCTGACTTGCAATTGGCAGGTCCTCTCTGCTGTGTTTGTTGCAGCAGTGCGATATAAACAAGCAGAGCCTGTTGCATGTCCTCCTGACATCCGTGCTCTCTCCTGCAGAAGCTGCGGAGTGGAACGACCGGCGTCTCTGCGCTGATTGTGGGGAGCCAGCTGCACATAGCCTGGCTGGGGGACTCCCAGGTAATGCTTGTGCAGCAAGGAAAAGCTGTCACATTGATGGAACCTCACAAGCCAGAAAGAGAAGTAAGTCTGACTTGGTTTTTTTTCCTCTCATATGTGTGTTGTCAGAATCTCTCTTGAAACCTTTGGGAAATTATCCTTCTGAAGTGTTTGATGCCTTACATCATAACATATATTGTATGGTAGGATTCAGCAAATTGACATTTTTTTTCCATCCATACCTGTGTCTTGAAAAAGTGATCCCTACAACTGTGCCACCTTGTAAGTAGTGATGGTACCAATAGTCCTAACTTCAGTTCCTGCTCAGACTGTCTCTTCAAAATTTCTCATAAAGACTTTAACAGGATTTTGTGTGTGTGTGTGTGTGTGTGTGTGTGTGTGTGAATTTAAAACCACCTGTTATAAATTGACTTGTTGATTTGAGACTAATAGTTATTTAAAGTGTTAGCATAATGCAAATCTTGCATAATATGCTCTACCATGATTCAGAAGCTATGATAATGTACAAGCTGAACTGACTTAAAGTGTATTGTATTTTCTCTATATTTTATATAGGTAGGTATTTCATTACATGAAATTTGATAGGGATCTTGTGAGTTTAGATAGCATTCCATGACCCTTTGCCTTCATAGCATGGATGTCTGCAGCAACTGAGAAGTTAAAGGATTATTGATACAAATGCTGTTGTTACTTAGGCTAGTTACTTTGTATTTTATTCCAAATATTTGTATATTTGCCTGATTGCTATAGGGAGTGGGAATCAGTGGCAGGAAAGGGTAATCATCCATATGGGAAAGAATAGGATGATAAAAAAAACCTGAGAATTCTGCTTTTTTTTGTGGACAAGTCATAACAAGGTTGGGAAGTTAATGGGTTGTTTCCAGTGCATGTTACTGAGCTGGATTGTGTATGTGTGTTTGCTATATTCAGAGTATAAATACAGAAGCTAAAGCAGCTCCTGATTTGTTTGGGGTTTTTTTTTTGTCCTTTTTCCCCTCTTCAATTGGACAAGATCAGTAAGCCCTGGGTAGAGCTTTCAGTATCAAAATTGTCTTGTGCTGTTTTTCAGGATGAGAGAGCACGTATTGAGACTCTGGGTGGGTGTGTAACCTACATGGACTGCTGGAGGGTCAATGGTACCTTGGCTGTTTCCAGAGCAATTGGTAAGATAAACTGTCAGAATTAGTATAGTTCAGATTAAATTAGATTGAAACCCACCACCTGACAGTGTGGTTGCTGGGAATGGCAATTTGCTCAGCATTAATCAGATCGTAAAGGACTCTGCTGCCTGTGCTGTAAGGGTCACTTACAGCTACAGAGCTTGGGTAGTTCACAGCTATAGCATCTGACTGGTTTTACCATGAACATAAAATATTGATTTATTTTACATACTAGCCATGACAGTCTTCATTCTTTTATACTTCTAGGTCTTTTGCTTCCTGTGTCTTTGATACTGCAGTGTTCTCTAGTAGCATAATGTTTAGAGTGTTTAATTTATAAAAGTGGAGGAAGTAACCAGTGTTCTTCTGGCCATTAGATGTCTGCTTTGTGGATTTTTTTTGTCCACTTAAATATTAATGTATCACTGCATCCTCCTTCAAATCATTTGTATCCAGCAATTTAGGACTTTTAGTATTTAAAGTTTTACTGAACAAGCTTACTTTGTTACTCATCAACTAGGGCAAAAAGATAAAAGACCCTGGGTAAGTACAGTAGATGACTGTAAAGTATGAAGAGAAGCAAAGTAATAGAAATTTGTATGATACTAATTGGATTAATAGTAACCCATTAAACCCATAGTTTAATAACTATGTCTATACGTATCTGATGAACTAAACACAATGAGCAGATTCTTAAGATTTTGTGCCAAATACCTGGATAGCTAAGAAAAGTCTTACTTTCATAGCATTCTGAAGGCTGTACAAGAGGCATACCTGCAAGGTGAAGGCTTGACTATCTCCTTGCACAAATACAGTTCAGAGAGGAAAAAAACTTCAAAATCATTTCCTTACTTTCCCTGCAAAATTAGCAAAGCATGAATTAGAGTAACTCCTTTGAAACTCACTGGATTTGGGTAGGTATCAAGCATTCCTAAAGAAACAAAGACCTTCCATGCTTATTCCATTGCTTTTCACTCCTCTTGACCTGGTCAGGTACCTCTGGAGTGTGATCTGTCTGACCTTGAGGGCGGTAAAAGCAATTAGTGGGTGAAGAGGTAGCTGTTTACCTTTGAAGTAATAAAGCCTTTGTTTTGATTGATTGTCTTAGGTGACATATGTCAGAAGCCCTACATCTCTGGAGATGCAGATGGAGATTCATTTGAGCTGACTGGCTCTGAAGATTACCTGCTCCTGGCCTGCGATGGCTTCTTCGACGCTGTCAAGCCGCAGGAGGTTGTAGACTTGGTCCTGGATCATTTAATGCAAACCAAAGGAGTGGGTCTCAATGCAGCAGAAAGACTGGTGGCTGCTGCAAAGGAAAATGGATCCAGTGACAACATCACTGTTCTACTGGTGTTCTTGAGGGACCCTCAGGACATCTTGGCAGACTGTCTCAGGGACCCTAAGAGCCTTGAGGCTGGTGATGATGCTCAGAGCTCACCCTTTAATTTCCTCGGCTGCAAGGCAGCAGCCACACAGTGACAAAATTTGCTTAGTCCAGAATGTTCAAGTAAGTTCATGTAAAGAACTGCTTTCAACTGAAGAAGCCCCTAATACTGTAGGCAAAACCTGTTGGGAAAAAGATGACAAATGGACAGCCATTTACCAGAAAGGCAAGACTCCTTTTACTGACTTCCCATTTGTCTTTTCCTTCCTTTGCTCTCCCCAAAACCACTGAGCAGACGTGGAGATTTGTGCAGTTGTTTCCTCTCTGGGAGCAGACTTATAAAGTGTGACCAGGGCTGCTGGTCACATCCCTCTGCCCTGGAAGTGGTAAGAAACCATAATATATATATAAGCTAATGGGTAAGAATCCCTTTTTGTGAACTCAATGAAAAGTTCAATTAGCGCTTAAAAAGAAATGCTGTATGTTGTATTTAATTGTGGTGTTACTTTAGAGGCTGGGAGGAGAGCAGCTGTCACCAGCACAGAGAAGCTAGTTGCTGTGTGTGTCTGGAGGAACAGGCTTGGTGTGCAAGTGACTTGGTGACACCATTATGCTCTGGAAGTTGTTTTTATTTTGTACCAAAGATGATATTGAAAGAATCCTGCAGCCTCTTTTTTTTCAGAGACGTTTAATTATCTGAGTATGGAGAGGAGAAAATGAAATGGAATGCTGCAGGAAAAGAGCCAGAAAGCTAATGAGAAATACCTAATGATACTAAATCAGCTGCTTTCTGGGATGCTCTGGTTTATAAACTGGAATCCAATATTTAACTGCACTGGATTATTTCTCCCTAAAAAACATGTTTTACTGGCTATTTGGCAACCTGAAAAGAAAGGACCCATACTGTTGTATTTGAGAGATCTTTACAGTGTGTATGCTTTAGCAGTTCAATATGCTCTGTTTCTGCTATTTTTTTTTGTTTGTACTGTAACAAATGAGAATTTTATTTTTATTCTGTTTATTTGGTTTTTTACTGAACTTTACAGCTGAGATTTTTTTTGCAGTGTTACTTTATTTTGTCGTGGTTTTTATTTAAATTAGGAATTTAAAGTGTCTGTGTCTTCATTATCTGGTCTCAAAACTGACTACCCTCAAGTGCCTTAAATATTTCACCCAAGGATTGCTGGCTTCCTATCGCATTCTGGTGAGCCAGTTTATAGTATTTTTTAAATGTGACTTTTAAAATTTCATTGATACGAATGTTTAATGCACTTAAATGTTTCATTTTTGTGAATGACTTAAGTGGGAACTAAGTTTAAAGAAAAATCTCTTTCATTGTTGCCAAATCTTGTGGCTTGTAGTAAAAGCTTCACAATATTTACTGTGACTTAACCCCTGCCCCATGCAAAAGCTCTACTTAGTTAATCATTAAGTAACAATCTGAATCCTCATGACTTTCATTTAAAAACAAATAAACTTCTGACCTTCACAAGAAAATTTAACACAAACTAGAGATGGTTTAAGAACAGTTTTCTAACTGATTGCTAATTTGACCGTACTTCATGAACTTTTAGGGTCTAAATAACTTTCCAGGGAGTTGTGAAGCTAAGGTGAGGATGGAAGAATACTAATGAATGTGTATGTTGCTGTGTAACTGTTACGTAAATTGCACGCTAGGGACTCTGGTGGTGGTTTGTGACTGGCAGATTCAACAAGATCTGAAGGCTCAATGGTAAATGTGTCAGTAATTTCTGTATCTAAACAAGAAGTGCTTTACATCTGGCAGTGAGATTGTATGCCTAATTTAGAAGCACATGGCATTGCAATATGTCAGTCCTGTTGATTAAAATGTGTGGAACATTAGCGCTGCTTAGGGAGGGAATGTGAGTAGAAGAGCTGAGGTGGCTGCAAGGAAGAGCAGAACAGCACTGTGCCTGTCCATGGTGTCTCTGCAGCTACCCGAGAGAGCTGAGCTGTTTGCTGAATTATGTGGACAATCATATGGTTTAGCACAGAAACCCCTCAGTGAGCTACCATCTCGTTACATAGCAGCTCAGACAGTGACTGCCTTGTTTAGCTTTGCAACAAGGAGCTATTCCTCTGAGAAGTCTGAAAGCACTTTTCCATCCTCTATTGGTGTCAAATATATTTCTGTGCTGGCAGTCTGGCAGGGTACCTTAGTCTCTAATGAACCTACTTCAGCTAAGGAAGCCTTTACATTTGTTTAGCAATCCCTTTAGATTTACCATCTCCTATCACTTTGATTTTGAACCCAGATATTCAGTGTCAAGCTAAATTCTGATGACCACTAGTGCCTCTTGGGGTCTTGGAGATAGTTCTCATTATTGTTTGATTTCACTGCTCTCTGAGGTTAATCAGGAGAGAGGGAAGCTGTTCTATTCATGGGGGGGTGTATGAAATGTTGGTAAATTCACAGCATGGTATCTGTCCAATCCCTAGAAGTTTGGAGGGAACTGAAGAGGCCAAATTCTTTGTAATGATCCTTTTATTTCAACCTTTTTGGGGCAGATTTCCATTGCAGAGTAAACAAAGTCTGAAGACTTTCAATGGATACTTGCAGCTGTTTGTGACTATCCTTTTTTGTTTCAAATAGGGTAGATACTAACGGGCCTTTAGAAGACTGTCTGTCATAACCAAAAAATTTAAATTCTCATGCTGTGTTCTAGAGAAGAAATTCTGTGTTCTGAGAATCTGTTCTCATCTAGATGTTTTCATTCTGAATGGCCTAGTTCCTCATTTCTTTGTGATGTAAGTGGATACAAATAGTCTTTGGGAATTCATACAGACTTCAGCAGGGATAAAAAAAAAATATCTAATTTTCAGAGACTTCTTACTGGCTTTAAAAAGTCAGGTCTATAGGAATTGTAACTGGGTGAAAGATGGCAGTTTGTATCCTATTGGTGAGATAAGTCTTAATTCCAAATACTGCTTGGGGGGGAAATTAGTTTTGGAGATGTTGGTTTGGGTTTTTTGTTGTTTGGTTTTTATTGAGAATACAGAGAATAGAAATGCAGGGGGAAAATTAGAACAAAGGGAGATGTAAAAGTAAAATCCACCTTCTGAGTGATGGAGGAGTGAGAGAGACAGAAA
Source organism: Ceyx cyanopectus (assembly GCA_013401355.1). NCBI lineage: Eukaryota > Metazoa > Chordata > Aves > Coraciiformes > Alcedinidae > Ceyx > Ceyx cyanopectus. Next base: position 42,504 of record VYZU01033303.1, on the reverse strand, counting down.
TGCATTTAAGTATTATTAATGCCTATTTTAAAAAGGAAGTGGGCTGGAAAATAGAGCTACAAATGTCAGTTCTTTAGAGTGAAATACCAGTGCTTGAATGAATTAGAAACACACCCATTAAAAAGGCAAAACTCAGATGTGGTAACTGTGTCTTCAAACAGCCAAGGAAGGACTCATAGTAAAAGCATCTGAGGTGACTTGCTATGACCTCTCAACACTGCCTTGGAAGCTAATGCTGCTAAATGGATTTTTCTAAACATTCTCATATGTATGGTTGGGCTAAGAGGGAGCATCCAGAAGATGCAGTTACTGGTCACTGTGCAACTGCTGCCATGAGTAAATGCCATGAAGTGTGTTAATGAATTGATTGGGCTGGTGAGCTCTCATAAGATGAGTAATTGGGCACAGAGTGGTTACAGCAGAGTTGGCAGTTGAAGAGTGTTAATCACAGTGNAGTAACAATCTGAATCCTCATGACTTTCATTTAAAAACAAATAAACTTCTGACCTTCACAAGAAAATTTAACACAAACTAGAGATGGTTTAAGAACAGTTTTCTAACTGATTGCTAATTTGACCGTACTTCATGAACTTTTAGGGTCTAAATAACTTTCCAGGGAGTTGTGAAGCTAAGGTGAGGATGGAAGAATACTAATGAATGTGTATGTTGCTGTGTAACTGTTACGTAAATTGCACGCTAGGGACTCTGGTGGTGGTTTGTGACTGGCAGATTCAACAAGATCTGAAGGCTCAATGGTAAATGTGTCAGTAATTTCTGTATCTAAACAAGAAGTGCTTTACATCTGGCAGTGAGATTGTATGCCTAATTTAGAAGCACATGGCATTGCAATATGTCAGTCCTGTTGATTAAAATGTGTGGAACATTAGCGCTGCTTAGGGAGGGAATGTGAGTAGAAGAGCTGAGGTGGCTGCAAGGAAGAGCAGAACAGCACTGTGCCTGTCCATGGTGTCTCTGCAGCTACCCGAGAGAGCTGAGCTGTTTGCTGAATTATGTGGACAATCATATGGTTTAGCACAGAAACCCCTCAGTGAGCTACCATCTCGTTACATAGCAGCTCAGACAGTGACTGCCTTGTTTAGCTTTGCAACAAGGAGCTATTCCTCTGAGAAGTCTGAAAGCACTTTTCCATCCTCTATTGGTGTCAAATATATTTCTGTGCTGGCAGTCTGGCAGGGTACCTTAGTCTCTAATGAACCTACTTCAGCTAAGGAAGCCTTTACATTTGTTTAGCAATCCCTTTAGATTTACCATCTCCTATCACTTTGATTTTGAACCCAGATATTCAGTGTCAAGCTAAATTCTGATGACCACTAGTGCCTCTTGGGGTCTTGGAGATAGTTCTCATTATTGTTTGATTTCACTGCTCTCTGAGGTTAATCAGGAGAGAGGGAAGCTGTTCTATTCATGGGGGGGTGTATGAAATGTTGGTAAATTCACAGCATGGTATCTGTCCAATCCCTAGAAGTTTGGAGGGAACTGAAGAGGCCAAATTCTTTGTAATGATCCTTTTATTTCAACCTTTTTGGGGCAGATTTCCATTGCAGAGTAAACAAAGTCTGAAGACTTTCAATGGATACTTGCAGCTGTTTGTGACTATCCTTTTTTGTTTCAAATAGGGTAGATACTAACGGGCCTTTAGAAGACTGTCTGTCATAACCAAAAAATTTAAATTCTCATGCTGTGTTCTAGAGAAGAAATTCTGTGTTCTGAGAATCTGTTCTCATCTAGATGTTTTCATTCTGAAAGACCTTGTTCCCCAATTCTCTGTTATGTAAGTGGATACAAATTTTCTTTGGGAATA